>JAAGAY010131925.1:0-73916 GCA_011801015.1 Ardeotis arabs
TTTTTTTTTTTTTTTTTTTTTAATCCCCAACAATGAATTAGTGTCCATACAGGTTTTTGTTCCTCTGAGGTATTGTTTAAAAGTGAGTTAATACATCCATCCCTGTGGGTGCTGCATCCCTGTGCTGCAGTTAACACTCTAGCCTCTACCTAAGGCATGATCAAAAATAGGAATTTTGTCACAATATCTGTGTCCCAGTTGTGAATGCACAGAAGCATAAAATGATGCTTTAATAAAGATTTTCCTCCACTGCAGCCTTCTAGCACATCATCACCCTAAAACTATTGAATCCTGAGTTTTTCACCTGACCAAACACCTCCTGTTTTGAGATCAACCCCCATCTACTGCTGGCTTTACTGTCCCCATGGAGAATTGAATCACTCACACCAAGTGCTCATAAATTCTAGTTGTAAAAGACAGGTAAAAGTAGATTGTATCCAGACTGGACAAGGAGTTAGGATTTTTTAAATTAGACTTTCTAGGTAGACCATACAAGTTAAAGGAACCTGACATCTAGGTCCCAAGCACAAGCAAAGCTTTTGCCATATTCTAATCTCTGTTTGAATCTCTTAGTTTAACTACATAATATTCAGCAAATAACGTTATTTTTGTCTTATTATTCTTGGATAGGATAGATTTTAAATACATTTATATGAAATATCTATACACATTGTATGCGTATATATATTTACCACAACTACTTTATAACACTTCACACTTCAAAATAGACTCCCTGGATTTTGCGGTGTAGCTATATATCATTACTAGCAGTATTAAACATTATGATCCTGGACTGCCTGAGAACATCTAAATGACTATCTAAAAAGCACTTTTCACACCAAATATTTTGGTTTAAGTTATGTAGTAGCCATAGGTTCAAATATTTTCCATCAATTAGTTTCACTGAGGACAGAGAATATGGAAGCAAAGAAAAACCAGGAAGCACTCCGAATCTCACAGACTCAAATTTTGACTGAGCACACTTTGGGCTTCCTGTCTATTCTTTAGTTGCATTCCAATAAGCCATAGATAATATTACAAACTAGGCCTTATGGATAAAAATGCCCTGATATAGTTACTAGGATCATAACTTTGTGAAACGCATGGTGATCAAGTAAGCAAAATGAACTTCAACTGAACTATGACAGAGTAATCTGTTGGTGTAAGCACGAGTAAGGATGTACCTTGTTGCTTCGTGCAGACAAATACACAATGTTCTCATCTGCAGCACTGACAGTAAGACAGCTTAACCAGGAATGGACTTGGGGACAAATCAAAAGAAGACTTTGGGAACAAAGGAAATGGGACAGATGTTCTCTGAATGGAGGAAGCCTAGAGGGAGAGAGCATTCCAGACTTTTATTGACCTAGGGTTGTACTGCACTAAAGTGCTTGCACATGTGGTCTACTTCTTCACCAGTTTTGCGGAAATCAGATAACAGTCCCTGTCCTGAACTTCAGAACAAAATGCAGAGATTTTGAGACCTATTAACAACTTTGTATGCATCTTTTGTGGCAGTTCTCCTGACAATAATATTCTGGAAAAGAGGTTTTTCAAGATAAGAGTTTGTAAATCGGCTTCAGACCTAAGATAATGTTTCTTTCACTTGTTATGGGTTTTGGGTCATCTACACTAACTGCCACCTCTCTGAATATTTGAGGGTGTACTCTGGAACTTACTGGTTTGGGATTTGTAATTTGCTTTATGCTTTCTCAAGTGTTCTTAGTTGATTAACCACTGTAGCTGTTAGGTACCAAAGCAGAGGTATTAACTTCTAGTAAGTCTATTACTAGACTATTATCTCTTTTATTGCAGGATATTATCTAGTTTTTGAGATGCACAGTTGAAAGTCTCCCCGTAGTTTTCTTTCCAATGTGCTAAATCTCGTTTCTAGAGCAACTGTTCTAAGCAGTTAGCATCAATATCTACTTGATCTCCTGCACCGGATGTGACTGTCATAAAAATGCCAATTATTACAGTAAGTTTAATGATGTTGCCATTTTTACACTGATAACAGAGTAGGAGTTCACCAATACACATGTATTACATACCAGATTCAGAGCATGAGCAGTATTTGCTTGCTCTACAGAGGTTGGACTTGAACCAGTAACCTAAAGGTAAAAGTCTGTTTCCCATTATTGGTCATCTGATCCATGCAGCTTTCTATCTTTTACATATTTAATAAATCACGCAAGATTGTAACAAGACAAAGATGTTTCTTGGACTATATACTGTACAGAATGATCCTTCATGGTCCAGATGTTTCTTTATTTTTGGCAACATGAACTTTACTAAATAATTGAAAGAGAAATTATTCTATATAACTTAATTATATTATTCACCATAGGGTTTTGGGGATGGGGTTTTTTTTCCTTTGCTACCCTTAGTAACAGTCTTTATGTAGTCTATCACAAAGCAGAAAGAGTATTCTAGAGAAACACAATAAAGCGTGTTTCTTTTTGCCAATAGTTGCAAGTCTTCAAATCATAATCAGCCTTCCAATACAGATTTAATACATGGCATAAGAAAACACTGAAGT
Organism: Ardeotis arabs; assembly: GCA_011801015.1. Lineage (NCBI taxonomy): Eukaryota > Metazoa > Chordata > Aves > Otidiformes > Otididae > Ardeotis > Ardeotis arabs. Next base: position 2,540 of record JAAGAY010131925.1, read on the forward strand.
TGAATCACATTCTCTACCTTTAGACATCTAACTATGCGGTTAATAGCTACCCTACTCTGTCTTTCGAATCAATCAAGAGATTCAGGGAATACCAATGCAGAATATTAGCCACCGAGCATGCTATAAGCAGAGCAGTATCTTTCCTAAAATTGCATAGAATATCTATTTTCCCCCTCTCCTGTATTTATTCCAATGTGGCTACACTTACAAATGAAACTACTTAATGTGAACAGCCAATTTAGAGGCACTTTCAGACCAGGAATTTACAAAAGTCAAGAGCACAGAAATGTGAACATATCAATGAGTGACAAAATATAATTTTATTGTATTTTATCAAAATACAATAGTTGGCAAAAGTCGACTCGTAACTTTAGTTGTCCATAGGTTAGGCATCTTGTCTATGCTACTGTCCTTTCACAGTCAGCAGAGAATGAGATTAAACTTCTGAAAAGTGGGTCCAGCCACAGACCACAGATGCTTCTTTTAGGACTGGCTCTTTAGCGATCTATCTCTCACCATTGTCTGAAAAGGAGGCAAGACAAATGAAAATGTTTTTAAGATTAGAAACAGCTCAGGAACCTGAGCTGTGAAAAAGAGAAAAAAAGTAAGATTAAAGAGTTTCTGTGAGCTAAGAGTCAGCAGGGGTGGAACAGAATAGGAATGCAGATAAGAGTAACCTATATGAGGATTATGGACCTATATAATCTATGCAAAGTAATAAAATATTGTAAATAAATAGATTTAAAGAAGTAAAAGGCAAGACTGGAAGCCATCATTTGCCACATTTTACTCCTGAGGTGATGTAATTCCAGTGGCAGATGTTTTGTCTGTTGTTTTATGTCTACATCTTTTAGGATCAAAGCTGATATATTACATGTAATAAATTTAAATCCACAGGAGAATCTGAAGTGTGTCCTGTTTCTTTTACTGCAAAAAAATAGACTTAAAAACACGAACAAAAGTTCAGAACTTAAAGATGTTATAAACTTGAAGGGACAGTTGTACCACATGCTGACCCATCAAAAGGAACTAGTTTCCCCCACAGCTGTTTTGAAACTACCAAAGACTTACAAGAAAATGTCTAATTATGGTAGAGGTTTTTGGTTTGTTTTCCTTTCCAAAAGTGGCTTATACTTGTTCTTCTTGAATTTTGCATTTAAGGTCTTCTTTTCTCCTATTGTTCTATCTTAAAAATAAATAGATCTGTGAGCCATTGCATGCTAATGAAATAACTACTTAGATCGCAAATTCTGTAGCTCAGATGAATTTTCATTTTCTTGTACAGAGCTACATAGATAAGCTGTGTGGAGAAATTTGTGTAATAAGATTCAGGGAGATCTTGAGGAAGGGAAAGGTGATATTTGTTTACAAAATTTCTAAGTAAACTAATTTTATCTACTCACACTTATTCTCTCAAATTTTAATGACTTGCATGTTTACATGCATGTGCTCCCACATACCTAAATGGATATGCCCTAGTGTTCTGGCCGGGATCCCCTGTGTTCAACACAGAAGACAAGGGACAGAAGCTACTGAGTCCTTTTAGTGCCTCTGGGGTTCTTGACAAGCATTGAAAACTAACCTTTGGACAGGTTTTTATCTCTTTTAATATTCACCAGATGTTACGGGGCCATCTTTTTCCTCAGTCTTGGATATTCCAGCATCCATGGATCTTACATTAGGTTGCTGCCCATTGCCTCCTTTTCCTCATTGGGAATGTGATTTCATGATGGCTAACATGGAAAGAAATTGTATATATTGTATTCTACAACTTTATTTCCTGTCTACTGGTGGTGGGATGAAGGATCTTCACCAAGAAGTCATCTGTGCTGTGATGTTATCAGGGTGCAGGACCTTTGATTTTGGTATAAACAACACATTCTTCAGTCTTGTTGCTGGGAACAGTGTTCTGGAAGTGATGCACTCAGGCAGTGTCCTTCATTATCATTGTAGGCCATTCTTTTAACTGTTTGGGTCTTCTAATTTTTTAAAGATATTTTGCTGTTTCTGCTGGGTCTTACACACACATACACACACAAATTTCCACTCATACTTCAGTCAGATCAACCATAATATTTAAGTTACAGAGCTCTAGAGTTGTAACCCAGTTCTCTAGAAATTAATGTCTGAGGCTTCTGCCTCGGAAAATATAGGTAGACTCCAAGATTCTTACAATTAGTCTTAGAAAGAGGAGTAGTCTTTTTTAAAACCTTGACACCAGAATATCCTAAAGCTTCTTGTCTCAAATGTATCTATGTCATGTCTGATTTTAGCTGAATAAAAACATTTATGCCTCACAGTGTTGCTACAGAGATTTTACTTAATTATTCTGTTGTCTGAGAATGAAGAAGGTCCATATAGGTGGAGCTAATCTGCATTTCCAGAGTACAAATGAAGTTAAAGTCTCATTCCAGCACTGTATTTGAAATTACAGATTTTATTTCTAACATTCTGCTTTGAGGACTATATAATATGTAAGTTAGCCTATAGTAGATGCGTTTCTTTGGAACAGTGCTGAAGTTTTGCAAGACATAACATTTCAAAGAGAAATATCCCGGTTTTAGAAATCAGAACAGGGCTTTTTGTGCCTGTTATATTATAAAGCACAAAAGGACTGAAAACTAGTCCCAGCACTTTAGTGAAGATTTCCACCAGAGCTCCTGCTGATCCAAGCCACAACGTAGACATAAACAGCCAGACAAACAAAGTTGGAGATCGCTGAGACAATCAGAGTATCTACCAGAAACTTTGTCAACCCTCAGACCTGTGGTAAGGAGCTGCCTCAGTTAGATTCTCAGAGCTCGTTGTGAAGGAGGGTTCAAGATCTCAAGCATGTAGCCCAGGCAGAACTGGAGCTGAACGTGCTTTTGCCCAGATCACCAGCCCAGGTTTTCCTAAATGCACTGTTATTACTTTGAATCTGAACTACAACCAAACAGTGTTAGAAACATGAACAGGAAGGACCAGATTCAATCCACTTCACTTCAGATATTGAATCTAAGTGTCTTATTTAGTAGTTTAGTCTCCTTACACTCCTGATGCAGACAGTGAAGGAAGAATTACTTCCTGACGGTGGTTCAGCACACATATGTTGTGAATCAGCTTCCTGAGATCTTCCTGTCCGTCTTTCTTTGGCTGTAAAGGAGACTATATAGAGGAAACCCTATTCACCAGACATCAAGGCCAAAGTCCGCTGTTCCTCTCATTTCTACAGCTTATAATGCAAAGACAGTTCATCTGATTTGTTCCAATCCAGTATATGCATGTAGCTTCCAGTGATAAAGTGTTCACAAGCTGCCGTATCTCCAGAACTCCATAAGTTTCTCATAGTTTAGGTTTGTCTTCATAGCATGGACAGTTACGCTATATAGAAATGTCTTGTCAGTGTAAGATCAGCTAACATTTACTAACAGGTCGAGGACATGAATATGGTGCAAGGAAGAAAATGCTACAGACAAAAAAAAATGGTACAAATCCTTAAAAATAACAACAATGCTGACAGTAGTGTGCAGTCCACCAAGTCTTTAAGCATGTAACAAGATAATAGGTTGTATTGAGGAATCTAGGGAAAGAAATTCAGTGAAGTTTTACTTAGCTAACTCAGGTGTTTGATGTATATTGAGCAGCTAAGGATTCAGGCAGAAATTTCACTAGGGCTTTACAGTTTGTTGAGCTATCTGTCTCATACTTAAGGCCATTTGTGTAGGAAAAGAGGCATTCCTGCATCTAATTAAAAGGATCCATCTGCTAAATTTGCATACCTGTTTTACTGCATTTTAGTCAAGATGAAAACATAGGTGCAGGTTCTCCATTCATCCAAGAGGCAAGAGAGCTGGGAAATGTTACTAGTCTGAGGAGGCTGGCACCCCAAAAACCTCTGTTCCAGAAGACATCCTAACCAACAGAGGCAAGTTTGGACAAGATGGTGAAACAAAGCCAGAATGTACCCAAAAGGCAAAACTCATGGCAGGAGGAGAACAAGCCAAAGGAAGCATGATTATGGAGTATAATATGAAAGGAACTGAGACTTCCACTAGACTAGGTCACTCAAAGCCCCATCCAGCCTGGCCTTGAACACTTACAGGGACAGGGCATTCACACCTTCTCTGGGCAACCTGTTCATGCACCTCACCACCCTTACAGGGAAGAATTTCTTCCTTATGTCTAATCTAAATCTACCCTCTTCCAATTTAAAGCCATTACCCTTTGTCCTATCACGGCATGCCCTTATCAAAAGTCCCTCACCAATTAAATGCACATGTTATTTAGCTTAACAGTGTTCAAAGAAAATATATAGCCATGAGTACAGTTTAGGAATTTGGGGTATTTTCCTAAAATTTCTGTATCTCACATCAGTAGGGATGATGCACATTACTTCTTTCTGGAAGAAAGCACAAAACTGGAAGTCTGGAGGGGAAAAAAAGTTTAAGTAACTAGGGAAATCGAGGTAGCAAGCATCTACTGTAAAAGGTCTATGTAATCTCACTGTGGAGTTTCAGCTGAAACCTCTCTCATAGGAATTTCAAACGTTATGATAGTTACTCTTAAGCATTGAGCCCCAGATGGACCAATATAGGTATTTTCAGGCCAGGACAACTACTTGTTGAATTTCATTCAGTCTTAGGCAAGAAGAAGGATGCAGTTACTCTGTTCAGCTAAGGTAGTGGTAACTCATGGCATGTACAGTACCAGAGTTCATGTGCTTCAGAATGTCTTAGCCAGTACACTTAGTCTTCATAACATTTCAGATACCTAAGTGGATGAGACAAGCTCTTCTTGGGTTGTTGTATTAGAATTTAGGAACTAACATGCTATTTCAAATCATTCCTTTTCATTTTGTGCTATTTGTATTTGTGATATGACAAAATAGTTGAAACATCACTCAGATATTTCATTACTACTTTTTAATCCATGAAAATGTTCACCTTTTGAGAAGACATCCGTACAGAAGCATATGGAATCAATTACGAAGAGTCAAGTGAATTTAAGAGCTGCACTCAAAGCCTCTCTGAAAAAGCAGAAAATTTCCTATTTGCTTCAAATTGTAAATTTAATTATCTTATCAATTGTATATTTGTCTGACTTCTACATTACTTATACCAATTCAAAAGCTTTTAAAAAATGTATAAGACATGTTCTGAAAAGTCATTACATACCCACGTTGAAGTTTCTTACTTAATCAAATACCTGCCACAAAGACAGAAACAGCAGCATAAGTCTCTCTCAACCCTGCAAAATGACGTAAGAAGTTCTTGCACCAGTGAGACTCATCCTCACATCTGTATCATGGCAACAGCAGAGACACTTCACGTATATGTGCACATACAGGTAAGTGAATGTGTGTGTATGACTCAAGTCCTGAGATTTGTGCAAGCACTTGAATATCCTGAAATTATGAGTTTGATTCAAATTCAACAAGCTAATGCAGGCTCAAATATTAGGTTTTCACAGTGCTTTTTTTTCTGATTATTTTGTGGATCCTACTTTCCAACTCACCTCTTCTGTGTATGCAGACTCAGACCAACCTGTATTCCACTCCCTTGTTTTGCTGTTCGTTCAGTGCTAGGTTAGCTCCCTTGCTTTTCAGCCTCCCTGGCAGCTTATTGATGAAAATGTTTTCACTTCTTATTTTTCTAATTTAGCTTTTCCTACATGAAGGAAAATGGACTGCTTATGTTTAGCAGGCACTGTAATAAAAAGTTTGCAATATGATTTTATTGGACATAGTAGTTGATGTAGATAGGAATCTCTCTCCACAATTTGTTTTTCTCACACACTATTCAAACAAAGTTTTTGTTTCAAAGAAGGAAAAACTCTGAGCCTTCTGTTTTACCAGGGAGAAGCTTACACAAGAATGCCTTTGACAGTCTGGTTTGATTGTATCCATTTTAAAGAAGGAAATCTGTCTTTTTATATGTTTACAGAGCAGTTGGGACAATGAAGACTCAGTCTTGACTAGGACCTCTGAACTCTATCATGATATAAATATTCATTGAAAATAATAATGAAACTTAATGTGAAGAAAAGGGGCAATATAGCAGCTCATGTCTGTACTGCTATAACTGTCAGTTTCAGAAGATAAATCCAACACAAAGCTTGTACAAAGATTACCCTAAAGCGACATTCCGTTGCAGTCTCTTTCTCCTTTAGGACCTTAGAATTTCTTCCTTGATAATAGGTTTTTCATTTACATTGCCCTTTTTTACCACTATCTGTGAAAGAGTTGATACTGTTCTTGATAAAGTCTCTATATAAATTTTATTTCTGAGTGATATATTAATTAAGGTTTTTTCAGTAACAATTGTCCTTTGGATGCAAAGCTTTAGCTAGGTCTTCCATGTCTCACTAACCTGGAAACTTGGAAACCACAGATTTTATAGCCCAGATTTGATCCATCTGATATATGACAATACATAGCTTTGACTGAGGATTCAATACAATTCTCCCAAGTAATTCCCAGCTACAAGTATTTTTCCCACGCAAAATCTTCACATTTAAAGATATATTCCACTCACAGATATTAAATACAATTAAAAGAATGTAAGAAATGAAACAGATCTGCTGATGTTAGCAGGCAATGCCAGATAACCTTCTGATTTCCATTGTTAAGTAACTTTTCCAAAGCTTAAAGTTACTCGGAAATCTATGAGAAAAATAGACAGATTTGAAGTGGAAAAATATCAACAACCATTGTCTAGATAAAATGTTCTCAGAAAAATGTTTGCAAGCTGATGATGTGTGCGAGTATATGCATGCATACACTTCATTTTTGGCATACATACTTCACAAGGGACAATACTTCCAGACTACGAGAAGTAGAAAAGAAGTCATGAACTTCGACTCAATCACTCTTGATTAACTTTATTAAACTGAAATTTTGGTGCTAAGCCTGAGACAGGTGCCTAGGGTCCATCTAAAGTTATTTGCAGAAGATAGATGTATTTGGTCTGGCTGAGATAGAGTTAACTTTCCCCAGAGCAGCCCTCCTTTTAGCTAGAATGGCACTGATAACACACCAATGTTTTGGCTATTGCTAAGCAATGCTCGCACAACATCAAGGCTGTCTCTCCAACCACCCCTCCCCACCCCAAGGCTAGTAGGCTAGGGGTGGTCAAGAGTTTGGGAGAGGACACATCTAGGACAACTGACCCAAACTAACCAAAGGGATATTCCATACCATATGGTGTCATGCTCTGCAATAAAAGCTGGGAGGCATGGGGTTGGGGAAGCACGGCAGACCGTTATTAAGGCATTTGTCTTCCAAAACAACCGCTACATGTATTGGGATCCTACTTCCCAGGAAGTGTTTGGACATCACCTGCTGATGGGAAGTAAAGAATAAATCTTTTTGCTTTACTTTGCTTCCTTGCACAACCTCTGCTTTTCTTCATTTAACTGCCTTTATGTCAACTCATGAGTTTTTAATCTTAATTTCTCCCCCTGTCCCTCGGAGGAGGGGAAGTGAGAAGGCAGCTTGATGGGCACCTGGCAGCCAGCCAAAGTCAACCCACCACAACAGACATCCCAAGAGAATGATTTATACTTGTCTTGGAGAATGGTCTTGGAATGCAACATCTAATTTTAGCCAGGTAGAATAAGTAGGAGGAATCCCTTCCTAATTATCTCTGAGTCTTTCCTTATTTTAGGGGTTACACATTGAATGAGAGATTACAGTACCCAATGGGCAACATTCTGGAAATAATATACTGACATAGGTGCTTTAGTTTGATTCCTTTAAGATGCACAGGTGCCTAATTCCTGCTGAAATCACCAAGAGCAACACACTGAAAGTATCTGAAGTCCTACAACCAGGTCTGCTGGACTTGCTGAAAATCAGTTGAACGCACAACCTTGGAAAAGTTTACATTTCTCCCATGAGTCTAAAAATGTGTTAAACAGAATGATTTATATTTGTACATCACTGAATTTTAAATTCTTAAATTGAAGACAGCAACAACAGAAAATGCTATTTTATCTTTTTTGCCACTATTTCAGAAGGTTAAAAACATGATTCAGAGTTCTCTAAAAGGAAATGCAATCCTTAAATCAGGCCCTAAAAAGTTACTGTACACAGGCTAAATCTAATGAAGGCCTGCTGTTTGTCCGAGTCTCTGCGGTATTGCTCATCATTTAAGCTATGTGTAATAAAAACTAACCTGTGACCTTGCATAAATACTGGGTTTTACACATAGAGCCACTTGTGTAGTTCACAACTTTACGATAACAGGATTGTAGGGAACAAAGTCATAACTACGATCAAGAAATCAAATGTATTCTATTAAAAACATGAATTACTTCAATAATATTCAGTGTGTAAAAGATAATTTGCAAGACTGACATGCATGTCTATAAAAGTTGCTTAATTTCTACAGCACTGACCACTCTGAGCTCTCCTGGGTTTAGAGGAATTGTGAATGCTTAGGTTTCTTTTGGGTGGTACATGGTAACAGGAATGTAAGCAAGAAAAAGATTTTGGCTGAACATCTAGGAAAAAAAGGCTCTCACAGGGAGGTCCATCCATATGCAAAGCAACATTCCTTTCAACTGCTATGATGGATGACCTTCACTTGATGAATTTTAAGAAGGCTGTCTGAAGAAGTCAGTAATGGGAGACAATTCTGCTCTGGAAAATAAATTTACAAGACAAAATGAAAAGACTTTTTGGAATCTGCCTCTTCCATGCATCCCTGAAGAAAGCAACCTGTGATAAAACCTGTGGTATCTTTTCTTGTTGGGTGCAGTATTGATCATCCTGAATTTCCTTTCATCAGGAAAAGAACCACAGGAGCCTTGCCTTGTCTCTATCCTTTGCTGAGAAACTTGGAAAGGGATCACACCATGCTTCAGTGTCATAGAACCTCATCGAGAGAGAATAGCACGGGAGAGTACCACTCAGCATTCAATGCATTACTAGAAAATCTGCTGTTTGAACTAGAAAATCTTGGTGGCAAAGTACCCACGAAATAGCCTCTCCCATTTCTGGGAAGGAAGCCATTTCTGTAGGACGATGATAAAGGCTTCATTTTTAAGAGCGAAGAAAGACAGAAACCGTGACTTACTAGTCAATGTGAAATGAAGAGAGCTCAAGCATCTAGCAACTAGAAGTGGAGGTGACTTTATCAGGCAAGAAAGTCCAAGCGTGTAGATATGTTAAAAGCTTTGATTCTGCATGGCATAGGGAAGCAGGCCAAAAGCAAAGTAATCCATTCACGGCAAAGTTCTTCTCAGTTCTTCTTAGATGAGAAAATTTATTTCCTCCAAAGTGCAAGGTTCTGATCTTAGTTAAAACTTTGAGATTATGTTTATCTTTTAATTTCTCCAGTTTTGGGATATATTTATTCTTAAATTGTCTCTGTCCTTTGGTTTCAAGGTTGCTATCCAATTTTTGTCTCACCTTGGATGAAAGACTAGTTCCTGTCCCTCTTGCTGCAATCATGTATCACTCAAAGGCAGACATTTTCATTAAGTATTGTTATATGAAAAAGTACTAAAATATAATGTGCAATAGTGAAAAACCCCATATTATTATTCCAATGTTGTATTTTTCACTCAACTTCTATCGCACTCAATCCTGAATCATACTGTGCATACATCACTTTTAGGGAAGTTGTGCCCATGTCTAAGCAGCAGAGTAAAATTAAAAATAATGTAACCTTTCAGTAATGTATAGAAATACAGCAATGTAGGAGGGGAAGAAGGCATTTAAGTTAACAAATTGAATCCTTTGCTTGTACAGGTAACACATCTTACTATCTCATACTATAACAGAATTTCAACAGTTTTTCTTCAGTAATCTTTCTGACTTTCTTATTTCTCAGTTCAAGTGCTTTCCCTTTTCTTTTTTGCTTCCTTCGCCCACTTTCCTAACAGAAATAGAAACCACTAGCATTTGTGGCCTGAAATACTTGTATTGCACATATCTATGACTAGAAGAAGTAACCTCAAAACCCAGCATTTTACAACCTCATTTAATGGGGAATGTAGGATGTCCTATCTCAGCTGTCTCCGTGCCTCATCCAAACAGATAAATCACAAGGACAATCTCCAACAGAATCTGTGGCAATGAAAGGAGACCTGAGGAAAGCATGGCAGCTACCAGAAAAAAAAAAAAAAATCAGGAAATATTTTGGGCACACTTGTAGATTAGGGAAAATGTGAATAAGCTACAGTGTGTTACTAGCACAGAAAACTATTGATCAACCAAAGGCAATAGCAACCACATAAATAGATTTGTCTGATAAAAGTTTTCATGGCCAACAAGAGCTCATCAGTAGCAACTGCATTTGTGCACCTTGCAAAGATAGAATAAATGAAGTTCTGATTACCTCTAATTGGTCAGACTGTTCATTTTCATCATAGACAAATGGGTGAGTCAGCTCTCCAAGCGGTATGTCATAGAACTCAGAATCATAAATTATAGTGTCTGTGATAGGTGCAGCTCCAACAGACTTGAAGATCAAAAATCCCAGAAAAATATTTACAAAGTTCTGCATTCTGCTTTCTTATCTGAAAGAGAAGAAAATGGACAAAATATGGGTAATCTGGTATTTGCAAGGAAAATTTAATCTCACAAATACAGTACTTATGTATGTAAAAATATTTCTGATGGGTAACTCATATTTATTCATTATGACTCAATGATTTATTCTGTTTTGCTTCATGAAGAGTCTCTGGATCCAAGAATTTCTGCAGACTACTTTGGCTAGACTAACATTTATATAATTTAGGAAAAATGTATTGAGTTTTATTGGTATAAAAATAAACTGCCCTTAATGAGAAAGTACCTGAAAAGGTGAAAAAAAGATATATATTAAATCTTTTTCTCCTTTCATGTAACTTCATCTATTTCTTCTGCACCTTTTTGAGAAACTAGCCAAAAGCTAAATAATTACATTATTTGTATGTATCACAAGAAATAATATTTTGAAAAGTGTACAATGTAATTTTGTATTTCTCCTCCACCAGGAAAAAAAAATAGAAAACATAAGGACCTCTTTCTTTGTTGTCTCTGGATGAGAATAATCAAAATGCTTTTCACTCAGCATTTATTTTGCCAGAATATCATTTTAATTGGTTGAACAATGTGGCATATTTGGAACATCACTTCTGCAAAGGTCTGGGGAGCAAAATAAAAAGTAGTTTATGTATGTCCTCCATAGCCCTGTAAGTGACAGTACTCTGTGTTTCTTCATTACTCAATCAATACCATTTTTAAAGTACTGAGAAATGGTAGCACAGTACAGTCACCTGTCCTCCTTGGAGAATAGAATTGTAAAATTGAATTATCACCCATTTAAATGTTCCATATTTTAGTAAAATAGTAAAAAATTCACGCTAGGCTTAAACATTAGTGTTTATGCATTCCATATTCCTTGTAAGTGATGTATTCACTATTATATTAGATGCCTGACACAAGACTCTATTCAGCATGCTTACACCTTGATTGATCTGCAGCTCCCACTAATTTCATCAAAAGTACAAACAGTGATAATGAGCAGTGCATAAATTCAATAAATTGGACTCCGGATGTGATGCATAATGCGCACATTTAAATATTTCATTTTTAAACTGTAGCTACTTAAAATATATTAAGTATAAGAAATGAGTGAGGCATTTTGTTGAATGTGTGTGCTGAGCAATCAGCTGAATTTTAGCTTCATGAAAAGAGATCTTTATGAAGCTGGTTTAGGCAGGAGGATATGAAATTCCTCTGGGGATGTTCAGCAACACAAGGCGTTCATTTTTCGCTCTTTTACTTTATTCAAAAAGACTTTTCAGCTGCTGCTGCGAGAAGCTAGAGTCAGTTGAACTTGTCTTTGAGAAGACTTAGTTGAAATGCACCTTTCAGTGTCAGCTTCCAATATTACTAAAGGTATTCTACTTTGTTACCAAAAAATGATACAAAATAAAATAAAAATGCAATCAATCTCTGAAATAAACTGAAGTGTAGTGGAACTTGGTTTTTTTCTTTCTTTATATTTTCTACTACCTATTTTTGACAGGACTGGTTTTGGTCTTGCTTTTCTTTTGCATGTCATTTATCCTAAATGATTCAGCTATAAAGGATATTATCTATTAACCCAAACGTAATACTAATGTATCTGGTATAATTTGTCATCTGAATAAATAATTCCTAAATAAATATTACAGATTATTCAAAATTGTTTCATTTCACATTTCTTGGAATAAAGTTTTAAAAGAGTATACGGTTTGATAAGTATTTCATTTTGTGTGTGTGTATATATATATATACAAAATCAGTAAATACAATTACAATCTCTGTGAAAAAAAAAATATTTACCTGTAACTATAGTATCTGCACTAACTTTAAGAGTTTGTATGTCTCTGTACTTCCCTTATGTGTAATATATTGGAACACACTGTAATGATATTGGCATCTGCAGCAGCTGTAAGATCAAATATTTTGATGAAGATTATGTACTCCTCTCACAGGAAGGAACTAAGACATATCCAGGGAAAAATAAATAGCCTCCTCAATCTGCAACCTTTGAATCAGTACTATTCACGATAAAATAAAACAAATACTATAAAAATATTTCCAGCTTTAAAAATCTAATTAACTGTTCTAAAAGAGAAGTACCAAAACTTACCTTTAGCTTCCAATCTCTCAAGTGGGATGGAGTTACTCAGAATGCAGAGCCAGTGGTATTAGACCCCGACCAATGGCAGTGGCATTCTGGGGCTGTGGGAGGTGGTACAGCTTCTACCCTCAACTGGAGACCTCAGCCCAGGGAGTTTCTTGGACTTCAAACACCTTTATATTTGATTTTACTGAATTGATTTTTAACAAAGTCAAACAAAGGTTTGTTGTAAGCAAATGGCATTTATTTCATGTCACAGCTTTTTACCCTTTCTCCTCAAATTTCTTACTGCTCCTACCAGGATACCAATATAGCAATAACATTCTTGGTTGCATTCTGGAAGCAATCTTTTAGGTGTCGAGATAATCTAGAAATGCCTATTTTCTAACATCCAAAATCAAAGCTTAAGCAATTTAGATTAAATATTAATATTTTTTTCCTATATGTAACATTTCTATTTTAGGGCTCATAATATGCGATAATGTTTAATAAATTTCCATCTGCTGTGGGTATTATCTGGTATGTATTTAGAGGTACTTTTATTTCTGTTACTTTTCCGTAAGTACTTATGAGGCAATACTTATAGGATCTACTCTTTCCAGTATGTTTTCCCTCTGAAGGGGAAATACCACTTCCTTAATACATATATTGCTATAATATGCTGCAAAATGATAGGCCTACACTGTAGTATCATGTGATTTATTACACCAGAAATAGATTTTACAATGTTAGCCGAAGTCAAGCTATCTCTTTTCCTTATTGATGGTATTTTCTTTATTATCAGTTCCTACTTAATTCTGTACTTATTTTTTTTTTATTACTAGTATTTCCTACAACATACAACCATTCCTCTGAACTTTTTCATCATTCCTCCAAATCTTCAATGAAATATACCTCCTAATACTGGCAATGTCCTCTATTAGCAGTTCAGAAAAGGCAGAATCCATTCCTTATCTATGGAGGAATGTAAGATTAATGTAGAATATTCCAATATGCTAAACAAATCTGATTCCCTTTTCTTTATATAATTTCCACATCAAAATTTTTCCAATAAGAAGACCATCATTGGAGGCCAATTTTGTATGAGGCACTGAAAGCCTGTCAAGAATTTTAAGCCAGCTCTCAATAATTTGAATTTCCAACATCAAACTTCTAGTGCTAGCCTAGGGAATCCAAGATATTTGAAAGGGTTTGGCAGATAGATAGGTCAAAGGGTAGAAGAGCAACAGCTCTGTTGGCAGATAGATAGAAGGTAGAATGTTGTAGGACAAATCAAATTACATTAGGTACATATGCTATTTTGGCAATTGAGTCAAGTTTGTAGTGTCTGACAGTACTATGACCACTCCTGGATGATAAAATTATTTCTAAGGAAGGTTCAGAATGATTTGCTTCTGTGACAACGGAGGCCTTGAATCATTAAATCAGATATTTTTAATTTCCTTATTCACAATCCCTTTCCAATGTAAAAGCAACTTCTTCCATGAAAAATCAGGGCAAATAAGTACAGCAGGAGCACCACAGTACTGTGTCCTGTTGCTATTCTTTTTCTTCAGGTCAGTAGCTTTGGCCTTAGTTTACTCCTTAAGTTAGTTATCTAGTTGCTTTCAATGCCTATGTATGCTCCTTCCTGGAAACAAATCATATAGCTACATCTTCTGCAGTAAAATGCATCATTTCACCTTCTTAGTGCGGCTTGTCATTTTTATGCTGCTTCACAAATTGAAGTAATTAACAATATTTCACTTTTAAGTACTTTATTTGCTGCTGTGCTTGGTCATTAAGATTTATTCTACTAAATTCTCACTTCCAACATGTCTTCTTCATTTACAAAACATATTCTCGCTAGACAAGCCTAGTGTTCATTGATTTCACTTATACAAAAGACTCCAATCTTATATGCTTTGTCGAAGCAAAATTCTTATCTACAACCAATTATTCATACCTATATTAATGTTTTTTTCTTAATTCTTACATAATTAAGTTGATTTAGACATACTGTGACCTAGGGCCTAAAAATTTTGTATCTTTTGTCTGTAGATTTGCTTTTTTTTTCTATAATAAGACCAATGAAGTTCAAACTACTTTGGATCTGGATCTTAACTTAACCTTGATTTTAGTGTCTCACTGTGTTCCTGTCAGACTACAATATGGTTTGCTGGCCTTGTTTTCCAGTGCTGTAGTTTAGCCCCAATTGAGGCCAGACTACGCAGTCTCTCTCTCACTCTGCCCACCCTCTGAGAGAATAGGCGGAGATAATATAAGAAAAAAGGCTCAAGGTTCAAGATAAGGACAGGGAGAGATCCTTAAAGTTACTGTTATGAGCATAACAGACTCAGCTTGGGGAAAACTATTCATTTGTTTAATTACTAAAACCAAAGCAGGATAATGAGACAGAGAACAAGATATCTTCCTCCCATCCCTCCCTCTTCCCAAGCTTAACATTATCTCTACCACCTTCCCCGCCCTGAGCGGCACAGGGGGTAAGAGGGAATGGAGGTTAAGGTCAGTTCATTACACGTCACTTTACACAGCTGCTTCGTCATCGGGGAAAGAACTCCTTGCATTCCTCCCCTGCTCCTTTGTGGGGTCCCACCCACAGGCCACAGTCCTTTGTGAAACTGCTCCGGCGTGGGTCACCCCTTCCACAAGGTGCAGTCCCTCCCCAGGGGAGAGGCCCCAGGGGGCCCTCCACAGGCCACAGCCTCCTTCAGGCACCCGCCTGCCCCAGTGTGGGGTCCTCCATGGGCTGCAGGTGGATCTCTGCTCCTCTGTGGGCCTCCATGGGCTGCAGGGGGACAACCTGCTCCACCATGGCCATCACCACAGGCTACAGGGGAATCCTGGCCAGGAGCCGCATTACTCCTCTGCCTCCTTCTTCACTGACCTTGGAGTCTGCAGCTGTTCCTCTCAGAAGTTCTTCACAACAGGCAGGCAGACACCTCTCAGGATCTCTTCACATCTCATCTCCTCTCCACTTCTTGCGGCCAGGCCGGGCCGAGTTGGGCCCAGTCAGCTGCACGGCAGGAGGCCAGAGGGTGAGGCCTGCAAGGCCCACAGGGCTCGCGCCTCCCCCTCTCTGCCCCTGCTCAGCTTCTTCACATAATCTCTTCTTCTTTTTTTCTGTTTTCCCCTTCTTAAATACGTTATCGCAGAGGCGTTATCAGGGAACATTGTGCTACCAATTGGCTTGGCCCTGGCCAGCAGCGGGTCCGCCCTAGGCCCGGCCGAGTCCACCAAACAAAGGGGAGCAACTTCTAGCAGCTTCTTACAGAAGCTACCACCATAGCCCCCGCCCTTCGCTAAATAAAACTAGAACATCCAGAAACACTAAGCAAGTAAAATCAATTGAAGGCAAATGTTAAGTTACAAACCTTGAAATTGCTTTTTTTTTTTGTTACAGCTATGGAAACTTTTCTGAAAAAGGATATATTTTATACAAAGCATTTTACAAGCTTATGAGCATGATGTTTTTTATGGAACACAAGTTTTGCTAGTAAGGGTCAAGCAAAGAAAACAGTTTTATTTGTCTCAATTTATGCTTTAAAAAGCATGGAGGTTCACTGGTATATCTGTAGGGGACATGCCTTAGTTTATGCTGGAAATAATGTTTGGCATTTTGTTCCAGGCTGGATGCTAGAAGTCCTGATGGTAGCAACCCTAGACTAGCTAGAAACTCAAGAGAAGCAACATTTAAGGAGTTTGAGAATATTATGCCATTAAAAGCAAAGGAAAAGAAAGACTACTTATAGCCCTTGTGGTGTGCTGAGCAGAAAGACAAGCATTTAAAAAAGCTCACAAATAATCTGTGCTTGAGCTAGGAACTGATTCAGATCACTGCCTTATGCTTTCTGAATCCTGTTATCATAGAAGATAATGAATTCTTGAGTCTGATTTAATAACATTTGGGAGTCAGCTTTTCATGTCCTCTAATTAGTCCCTTCACTGACAGTTGGTTTTTTTCCAGATCCTCTGTCTTTGTGAAGTTTAAGTTGTTGTCTTGCAGACTTCCTCAGTTATCTCTAAATCTTGCTGTCTGACTTACTAACTTGGGCTTAATTAAAAGCTCACTAAAGTTAATGGAGAGTTCCATCACATTCAGTGGGTTTTGGAGCATGACTTCAGCTGGAAGTATATCCAGCTATGGTCATTGCCTAACACGTTCCTAACTAAAATGCATTCCCATTGTATAATTGCTGGCAGTGCTAAATGAATTAACTTATTCCCTTGTTTTTTGAGAGAGCTTTGTTTCCATTTCAGTTCTCCCAGTTCTTGGAGGTGCAGTAACTCCTGTGTTCTTGAACTCAGTGCCAAAGCCTCAGGGTTGTCCTATTCTTGTTTTTCCAAAATCTTGATTATAAAGTACTGAGCCTTTGATTCAAACTGTCAGCATCCACTTGACATAAGTATAATTTTTTCTTTGCTTTGTTTTCTTTTGGGCCTCACAGATTCATCCCCAGCAACTTGTGATAAGAAAGAATGTGTGGGAAAAATACTACCTTTGCCATAAAATCAAAAAACCTCTCTGACCCTCAGAAAGAGTTTGTTTATGGTATCAAGTTTCATTGTTGGCACCTCAGTTTGCCAGCCTGCACAGAAGTAAAGGGCTTTAATCTGCTGGATCAGCTCTGGAAAGTTCTAGTGCTGATTTATAACAAGGAGGGTAAGAGAATATACAGCTTTGGAAGGAGTAACAGAGGAGTCTCAGAGCGGGTAATTCATTTGATTGTTTCTACTTGACACGTGGCTAAAAGATGCTCCTGATCTGAAATTATAGAGTAAGAGCAATAAATCAAGATGTTGATGTATTTTCATATAAAACAATAGTAACAAAATGAAAGATCACCTTCCCCTGGGCCATGGACAAGTCTACATAAGGGAGAGAAAATATATGAGTGTTCCATTACTGGTGACAATAAGTTCAGTTGCTTGGGCTGCACAGTATCTTAAAAAGACGCACTGGATTTCCTACAACTGTTTTCCACATTCTGTGACCAGAAGAGCATCCACCAGATGAACAAAACTGGGTCACTTTCATTATGTGATGGGCAAAATTGTGTTTTGCACATATGTGGCAGGTCCATAAGTATTCATGTCTCAATATATGTTGTCTCATGACCAAAACACAGATAATATTAACATGTTAATGTTAGTATTTGCTTGTTAACATTAATGTTAGTATGAGGAAGGGAATATGGAGCACTTACAAAAGAAGGCTGCAAAAATAAGTCAGGTTGAAGTGGTGTAAAGTACTGGGTGTAAACCTAGGCTCACCAAGCAGGGGCAAGAGTCGTCTATTCCAAATAATGTTGTTATGACAATGTCACCTTGGTGGGTATAGAAGACATTGGTCTTAAACCTCAAAATTGATATTTTTAGCAGATTCCTTGTATTTTTAAACCTATGCAAGGATTATTTCTAAGAAATAATCTTAGAAAATCTAAGAAAAAGCAAATTTTTTTTTTCCCCTGAAAGCCTTGTGTAATATGTAGTTTATTGTTCGTGTACTAAGAGAGAATTTATACTTGAAGTAATAAAGTGTCATATATCGTGTCACTTTTATTACTGATTTGTATATACTATTTCATCTTTGAAATTTTTGCTCCTTTTTAAATGACTATAAACTGTTATCTATTTAGGTCAGGTTTCAGATTACTTGGAGGCACACATGTACGCTTTATTAATACAATGCCCACAATGAATGCTTGTTTTCTTTGACTTTACTATAGAGAGGAGACCTGTAGCTGTAACTCCTTCTACAGACATTCTAAAATATTTGGAAAGACATCTATTATTGTAAACCTGTAAACATTTTATTTTAGAATTTAAAATATTCTTTTTAAACCAAAAGCCTTTTTAAACCAAAAACCTTCTAGCCTGCATATATGTACCTAATCTGATTGGATAGTTTTTAGTTTTCTAAATAAAAGTAGTATTTAGCACTCCAAACTACATCCACTGGATATTCATGAAGAACTTTGCTAAGGCACAGAGTAAAGAGGTTTCCTTTTTTTGCATGTGGATCCATCTTCTTTGATATCCTACTTCCCTCAGGCCTTTAATGCTAGAACTCTCCAACATTTTTGTGAATGTTATATACTGTACCACAGGGTCTGCTTCATGTCCAAACAAATATTTTTCTTGGCTTGTTGTATTATTTACTGAATCATTATCTATTATTTATTTTCCAATTTTAAATATGTGGTCTGAATTATATTGAGCAATGAGAAACCATTATGTCAAATCCTGGAACTGTTGAAGTTAGCTACAATCAATTTCAGGGCTAAAATTCAGGCCAATATTTTAGAGTGTTTTCCTTCTGAGATACTGAACACCTCCTCTCTTCTTACTATTTGTTTGTTTGTTCTAAAGGCGTAGTGAAAGGACAGAGAGATAGGAAGCTGTTTTGATACATCCCTTGCTTGTCTCAGTATCACTTGCATTTCATGAATTGGTGATTGTGGAACCTTGTTCACTTTAGGACCCTGGAAAAAGAAGTGCATCATATGAACCTCACTAGGACTAGGGAACAAAGGGTAGAGAACAGAAAAACAAATGTCTCAGAGAGAAGGAGAAAGGAAGGAAATCATGTGTCTGCAGAAGGGATTAGCATTTCCATTTTGCTCATCAAAGTTAAACAAAGTACAAAAGAAGGATTTAGAGTGTTCCAACTGTTCCATCCCTTGTGCAAATCATCATAAGCAGGAAGAAAAAAAGAGTTAAACAAAAATGTGAGATAGCTGCAACTGTTTTTACTAGTAAAGTCTTGTTTAGGTTTAATTATTTCTACATAAACAGTGAATGCAAGGAAGAAAAAAAAAAAAGCTTTTTAATGAGTCACAGAGATAACTAAAAACCCATCATGGGTTTTTTGTGATTTCAAAATCAACTCAAGTGATTTTTCTTAGGTCAGTTTGCTTGATTTTTTTGGTTCAAATCACATACCCTTAGAAGCTGTTATTCTTTCCCTTTAAAGTTATTTTATTGTCACCTCTTGTTTCCATGGTTGATATAGACAGATTAAAGTCTCAGATCTTGTAGTATAAGACTTTTTCCTCATACAAATATTAATTGTTGCTCTTCCACACTGCCTGATCAGCTTTTTAAAAAATATATATATTCCAGAAAAAAAATAACATGTCTATTTAAAATTTGTCATACGTATGCTGTATCTGGTTAATATTGATTATTAATAGTAAATTCTCAGGGTGTTTTCATGCAATCTGATCTACCAAACTGTGATGCTTTTCTACATGAGCACCCAGACTACTGTTTTCTTGCATGTGCAAAGCCCATATCTATTTAGACTCTGATTCATCATTGCATTCAGTATAACTGGAATTTTTTAGTTGTTAAGAATAAAGCATTAGCTTTAACAGAGACCATGCACATTTACAGTAAAATCAAACAACAAATCCCTAGGTACAACAACAGGAACGGATGGGTCCCACTTTTCTTTTATAAAGGATGATTTAGAACCTGCAATGTCTGCTTCTGAAATTATTAAACTTTGTTGCAAACTATAAGCATGATCCAAAAGCTGTTACTTTTAAACATCTTTAGCTAGGCCTGCTGGCATGACTGTCCTGTAAAATTCAAAGATTATCCTTAAGTATATTACCAATTTTACCTCTCTAACATTTGTTTGTGTGATCAGCCCATAAGTTAAATCCATCATAGTATGCTCTTCACTCTTTCTGTATGTTATACATTTTCAAGCAGATGAAAAGCTTGTCAGATTATTACTACCTATAATATACAAATAAACTATATGGTTAGCTTAGAAAGGCACTTGGAAAATCAGAGAACTCTGATTATTCAAACTCTGCTAAAACATGTCTGAAGTAACCTCTGTAACAAATTCTATTCCTTGCATTTATTCTTTTTACTTGATTAAAAAGTCTCAATAGAATGTATTTTTCTTAGAATATTTAGTAATTTTGGTTATATTTAGTAATTTTGGTTTGGACACAACTGGTGGGTAGCACTGAAATGTAATCTAAATTGATATTGGTGTTTAAGAAAACATTATTCCTTGTTCCATGTAAATATGCAAAGAAAAGATGGAGATATGTATTTTCTGAAGATTTGTCTGGAGAAATAACAGGTCAGGTTTTTTATACCTTTTTACTAATCCTTTCATTGTTTTTAAAATTAGTTGGGTGACAAAAAAATCTTCATTTTTTGCTTTATTGGTCTATCAGCACACACACAGATATATGCAGGTTATGCTGCAGCTCGTTAATGAAGGCAGTCTGAGGAATTCCCACTGAGGCCAAAGATCATAGCCAGAGCTTCAGACTCACATACTTGGGCTATATTCCACTCACATTAGACAGACTGCCATTCTTCTAAAACAAAATTTACAATTGGCCATATAAGAGGTATAATTTGCATCAGTTTTGAGAAGGAGTTGGGAAAGAAATCTCTGTTCTTTCTTTAATCATAGCTGAACATAAGATAGCACTGCTGAGTATGCAAGCATGTGGTGTCACAGAATGGTTTTTATTAACATCCAGAGCTATTGTCTGCTGTTCCAGCCCAGGCTGTGGACCGCTGGTGTTAGACTCTTTCAGGAAAATGCAGTTCCTGGCCCCAGAGATGGAAAACTTCAGAGTGTTTTTGCTTAGCTAAACAAGTACAGTTCAGAGCTGGGTTATCATATTTATCGCTAAAAGATGTATGATGTTTTGCTTGGGATGGAAAAATAAACCAGAAACAACGTTCAATAAGACAAGGATTTGGAATTCACTACAGCACAGGCTTTGTATTGTATATTGTATGTTGACATATCCATTTATTCAAAAGAAATGGTGAAGACTATTATAGTACACTTATTTCATGGACAGAGACTGAAAAAGATTTTGTCAGGGTCATAACGTCCTCAATATCCTTATTAAATTTGAAATTGAAGTCATGAATTAAAGTTGTTTTTCTCATTAGCATAACTTTTACCCAGTTTCTTATGATGTTTGAATATGAAATTTTATGTGTGTTCTTAGGTTTATCTTTTGTATTGCATGTATTGCAGTGTTTTATACCCTCTCATATGATTCTAAAATGTTAAAAAAAATGCTTGTAAAGAGGATCTAGTCGGGGATGTCCCTGCTCCTTGCAGGGGGGTTGGACTAGATGACCTTTGAAGGTCCAACTCTAACCATTCTATGATTCTATGATAACACAATTGTTCACATTTGAATGCCTTCATGTAATCCTAGATCTGTAACATAAAAATGATCTCTGATTTCACTGAATTTATTACAAAATGCATGAATATTAATCACTTCTAGCACCTTAAATTTTACATCAGTAGACTTTCTTGCTAAGAAAATTACTTAGCAAGTAATTTTCACCTGCAGTGATCCAAAGAAGTTATAATTACTCTGACCTGCAGAACATAATCTGGGAATTGTTAGTGAGGTGTATAAACCAGTCAGTATCATGCTTTGCTCAGACACCAGTGTGTCAGACATGTAGTTGGCATTCATGTTATCGTAATATCAGTTGCGTCTTTCAAAGGCATTTATGCATTGTCTCCTTTTGATTGGTTCTTCTAGCCGTAGCCAGGTTAGAGGTTCTGAGGGCATTGATCTCAAGGGAAGCTCTACTGACATTAACCTACGTTGCCCTGATCTGATATTTGGGAAATATGTTCATTCTCTTAACCTCTTTTGGAATCAAGGATTGAATATAAGAGTGTCTAACTCTGGAATAAGAAAACTGGAAAAATGCTTATTAAAAAGCTGGAATACACACAGTAAAACAGCCCCCTTTTTCTCCTCCAACTGTATTTTCAGTCATGTTTTCAAACAACAAAAAAAAAATTTTAATCTTAAAATTTATTTTGTCTTTTTTTTAAAAAAAATTGTTGTCACATTCAAAAAGTTAGGAGTATAATATAGTATTGAAATATATTTCATACAATTTTATAAAATATTAAAATTGTAGTCCTACTTCTAGAGTTTTTAAAATATGCTGCAAGACAGATTATTTTTTTTATGAATTCAATTGAAGTACACACATTGTGAAATAGAGCTGCAGGTTGAAAGTGATTGTGGCAAAATAGATCTGTCACTGTATCTGGCGCTGAGCTGAACTTCAGCAGGATTGCTGTTGCCAGTCCAGCTGCCTGTCTACAATTTGCCTTCTTCCCATTACTCTAATAATATGGAAATGAATTTTTTAAATTGCATATATTTTCATAGAATAAGTTGTTAGGGTTTTTTTTTTTTTAGCAAAAGTCTTTTTTTTTTTTTTACAACAATTTCCATTCTCTAGGAAGTTTTCCTCTTTGTTAACTAGCAGTTTCTAACTTTGAAATATTTGATATGAAAAAAAAAGGCCATGATCCAGGCTTGCTACACAGTGGCAGGAACAGCAGCAAGAGTTTTAGGCAAGCTGTAGAGGAGGGGAGCAGCTTCACCACCATGGCCCACAGGATGACTCCTGGCACCTGAGAATGGGAAGAGGAGGAAGGGAGAAGGTACACCCACTTCAGTAGCCCTCCTTACTGCTCCTCCTAGCAAAAGACAGCATTCACAGGTTAGATCATGTGGCAGAGGACAGACTACCCTGCTTCACAGGTGCATGCAGGTGGCTTGAGTGATACAATGGCTACATCCACACAAGCACTAGTTCATCTGATGGGGAAGTGGCCAGGCTAAAATCAAAGATACATATCCCAGTAGAGATTCTGAGAGATTTTGGATTGTGTTAGATGACCCAACCCTGAATACAACACAGCATTTCAGGCTCTTGACAGCTTTTGGATGCCTGGTTCCAGCTGACAGCAGCCAGCCAGCTTTGACTGGCACAGCTGAGAGATACAGGAGGAACGGTGGTGCTCCGCAGGGAGCATGGGAGGTGGATGCTGAGGTCCAGGAATGCAGGGCAGAAGTGACTGAGCCAGTCACACAGAGTGAGACAGACATAACTGGCCTGTGCCATGGCCAACCGCAGCCTGACTCCAGGACCTCTGGCACTGTAAATAAGAGACACACCACCCTTCAGCCAATATTTCTGTTTATTTGTTTTGAATTTCTGCTTTAAACTGTTTTGTTTCTGAGTAGACTTGGGAACATGTCCTTTGAGACACTAATGCACAAAGAATGTGGGAATCTAGATTTTTCTCATAAACTTTAAGGAAAATTATTAATTTTCTTTAGCTGTTAGAATTACCATGGTGATTTATCCATTATCTATAAAATAAGGTGGCTGTAAACAAGAATGAAATACAATGTCAGCCAGACCTCCATCTCTATCAATTAAATATTTGGAAAACATATTTTAAAAAATCTTGTCTTGCAAAAAAATATCAGCCCAAATAGCAGTTCAGCAAAAGTGCAGATTGCTACAAGCATGACAATAAAGGAAAATATCATTGGTTGAAGAACAATATACTAGGCACTGGCTTGGCTGCACCTCGAATACTGTGTGCAGTTTTGGGCCCCTCAGTACAAGCAGGATGTTGAGTTGCTGGAGCGTGTCCAGAGAGGGGCAACAAAGCTGGTGACGAGTCTGGAGAAGAAGTCTTATAAGGAGTGGCTGAGGTAACTGGGAGTGTTTAGTCTGGAGAAGAGGTGGCTGACGGGAGACCTCATTGCTCTCTACAACTACCTGAAAGGACGTTGTAGTGAGGCAGGCATTGGTCTCTTCTCCCAAGTAACTAGCGATAGGATAAGAGGAAAGGGCCTCAAGTTGCAGCGGGGGAGGTTTAGGTTGGATATTAGGAGACACTTCTTTACTGAAAGAGTGGTCAGGCACTGCAACAGGCTGCCCAAGGAACTGGTAGAGTCACCATCCCTGGAGGTGTTCAAAAAACATGTATACTTGGCACTTCAGGACATGGTTTAGTAGGCATGGTGGTCTTAGGTTGACGGTTGGACTTGATGATCTTGGAGACCTTTTCCAACCTTAAAGATTCTATGATTCTATGATTCTATTAATTTCTCTACCATTTTAACGCTCAGACACCAGTCATATATTTAAAGGCAAATATCCAAGAAAAATACCTAAATTAATACTTTGTGATTGGTTTTGATTGAATTGAAGTATTAAAACTTTACTTTTCAGTTTCTATTTTAAATGTATGAGGCATTTCCCAAAAGCATTTTTCTAATTTATGCACACATGCATACAAACACCCACAGACAGATCCTGGTAGCTCTACAAAACCTCCATACAGTGTCATGAAATGGGCTTAAAACTTCTGATTTGCAGGATTGTCTTTTAGGGGAAGTTTGTTTGTTTGTTTTGCTTCACTGCCTGCACAATGTGTCATTGACTCTCACTGCTTAAAATTAAACTGTAATCAGTATTTTCTCAGCTTACCATCTGCAAGAAGTTACTATGTGGTGTCTGTTGTGTGAGCTCTGTCATCTCTGTGCTGCCCTTAACAGAAACAGGATCAGAATTAGCTGATGAAAGACCTTTTATCTAGCACAGCCAATATAGCTAAAATACATGCAGAATTCTTTGTTGAGTGGAATTTATCTACTGCATATCATCCAGAAGAGACAAACCAAAACTAAAGCGCCAGATCTAAGCAAGTGTTGGGAAAACACACAAGGACTGGATGAGACATGGGAGGGAAAAGGAAGGTTTTAGGGTTCAGAGTAACTACAGATGTGTGTCTCAGTGCCATTTCAAAATTGCTAATGTCCTGACACAAAGAGTTGTGCTGATGAACACGGGACGGAATCACTCATGGGGAGGTTTCAGCTTGTGCAAGTTTCCTGAAGTCAGGAAACCCAGCTTAATCCAGATTCATCCAGCTTTAGACTGAGGGAATTACTCCAGCTCTAGTGCACAGGAAAACTCTCCATCCAAGCACAAGGGAAACAGTGTTAAATTCCATTGTGTAAATGGTGCTTTCTTTCTGTTTCTGTCCTTTGATGAGCAATGTGATGATTATAGTGCTGTTTGCCCAGATGCCCACAGTTATTTTGCTGTTTCCTTTTGGTAGTCAGTTGGTTCACTGTAAGTAACCAGGGGAGGAGGGGCTGGAGGGGGATGAGGGCGGGGGGAGGAACCTTCTGGCATGACAGAAAAAGGGTAAAAGGGCCAAAATCAGTCATATATAAATTCAGATGGGAACTTCGAAGTTTTCTAACAGTGAGAGCAATAGAATCTGGAGCGACTGTCCAGTGATAGTGAAAAGCTCTTGATAGTTTTAGTGTAAAATCATAGAATTGTATGCATTTAATTACACGTTAGCAAGTAAATTAGATTTTTGCTCCAAATAAACAAGTGCTATGTGAAGATCAGAAGCTTGAATTTAATCAGCTGGGGAAAGGCAATAAGTGGAAATTTTCAGATATAGCCTGATGTGGTCAAAACAACAGGCAAAGGAGATGACTTGAAACTGTGTGTTTTTAATGTAGGAAGTGTGTCTGAATGATCAGGTCTGAAGAGAGAGAGAGAAAAAAAATAGGAATTGCTCTACCAAAGATCAGAAGGAAGAGATTCTAATAACTGAGCTTTGTAAAAATACTGACAAAAGCCATGCACAGGAATAACAGTTCAGGCATAGGAAAGAGTATAGCATGTAGCAACAAAATTCAGACCACAGAAGGAAGGAGAGGTCCAAAAGATGGGTGGGGGAGAAATTAATAGCAGTAAGGAAGACATATAGATAGCATTGTGGAGAATTACAGAAGAAAAAAGAGTAAGCCTAATGTTTTCTCATTCCAAATTCTAGTTTCTTTAATATAGCCTTCAGCAGGAGATTGGGGAATCCTCGCCACAGAGGTTAAATATCAAGTAGTGTGAATAAATTGACTTGTCTAATGAAAATGAGCAATGGGAGATCACCAGGGCATGAAAGAGATGGAAGGAAGGACTAAGAGCTACTGAAGAATGACCTGAGATGTAAGAGGACACCCAGGAAGGATTTTGCTGAACCACCAGTTGCTCACACAATCATTTTCTAGATGAAAACTAGAAAATTCAGTTTATCTCTGTTATGTAGACATGTAAGTGCACATCTCATTTGTAATCTCGTATTCATAGATTATGTCTTCTCCTTAGTAAAGTCTGAGGGACACAGCCTCAGCTGGTGAAAATAATCAAATTTTCACACCACAGTGCAGATTAAATGAAAGTTGAATCTTGAACATTTTATAGTGGTTTAGTAATACCGAATACACAAGCATGATATGTCAAAATTAAATATAGATTAGGGAACAATGCAGCCTGACTTGTAAAACTCAACTACTGAAATAAAGCCATATCTGAGGTAGAATATTTGGAGCCCATGGTGAGCTTAGTCCGCTGGAGAAAGCCCTTGCTTTCGTTTACACCTCTGAAACACCATTAACAAAGGCAGATTTTGGCCCACATGCTCCATTAAACACAACTCGAGGGCAATAAAAAAGCCAGACATTTCTATTATTAAAGATAATCCTGGTGAAGGGACTAGTCTGTTTTGGTTGCTACTGTATAGTGCCAATGACTGTCACTGTATAAGCTGCTAGAGAGGAAAGTTTGTTCCTGCAGGATTTTCTGCGATAGAGTTTAAAATGGTTTCATTTAAATAACTCTGGGTACTATGTCTGCAACTTTAGATCATTGAATAAAGATAATAAAAGGGAGCAGAGGAGAACTCCATAATATATTGTCTGAGAAGAAGAATAACCAAAGGCAACAAAAACTTTCCCTTTGGCAGTTATTTTTTTCCCTTTTACTCCATGAAACATGAGAAATTTTATTACATAAAACTGTGCTTTCTTGTGAATTTTTCCTTTAGGCTTGCCAATGAGACATGATGATTTAATTCTTTCCAGATATTCAGTTGATTTAATACAATTTCTTTCATGTGGAACAGAATGGGATAAATGGGCACAGGTCCTAGAATATCTATTCTTTTTCACAAATCCTTAAGGGTACATTTCACAGAATCACATCATATTTTTGGCATTCAATTCTTGCACTAATTAGATCGTGTTTGATTATAAGGCTGTTTATTGAAGATCATATGGTGTTTGTTCTGTGTGCTTCGCCTTGGATGTTTTTTTTGTTTTAATGGACAGAGACATATGCTTGAATTGAAAATGCTATTTAAAACAGACATATTTGAATAACAACCCCCTTTGCCCAGGTTTTCTAGACACAGCTGTTGCAAACTCAGAAGCTTTCATGTGCCTCATCTCATTTAACTTCTCTTGGATTGTTTCCGGAATAGCTTGAAGCATTGATTATGGTTAAAGCTTCATTTTTCTCTAAGTAAAACCAGGTTCATAAATGTCTTCATTTCATAATATCTTTTATTCACTCTTGTGCCTCTTCCTCTACCCTGTGTCTTATGTGTATGCAGTATGTTTCTTTTGTGTGCTACACATATATTTAGTTGGAAAACAACATACTGAAATAAGCATACATATCACTCAACTATGTGATATTGGTACAAGGAATGACACTACCACTGTGGGATTCTGGCAAGAAATGTGCAGAGGGAATGCATGATCCAGAAAACACTTTTTTTTCCTTAACTAGGATATGTATTGAAATAAAAATGCCGTTGTGTTAAGGTTGAGCCAAAAAGCAATACTGTAGGTAGAGGGGTCTGATAAGAGAGCTATTGAGTCCTTTCTTCTCAACTTTCCCTCCTGTTTATCACTGAAATTCAGCCCTCAACATTAATCTCTTTTTGCAGTGTTCTCGATATTGTTACAGTAGAAAAGGACTTAGGGAAATTCACACCCTTTTCCTTTTACCCATTTCTTTTTCCTTCATTTTTTTAATAGGAGCCAATAAGGTCACTCTCACTGTCTGGGAATGACTCCTCCACTGACTGCACAGTTCAGGGTGAGGGAATAGCTGAGTTTTGTTGCTATTGCTGTCTTGGCCATTTCCAAACAATGCTGCTGTTTTCGCTGTTGATTTGTTGACCAGAATCCATTTGGGGCCAAAGTAAACCGATCTATCCATATAATAAACAATTGCCTCTTAGATTCCTGGAACTCCAAAGGATGTAAGATCAGATGTTTATCTGCCATAAAAAAAAAATAAATAAAAAGAAAAAAAAGCCTGAAAAATGTTTATCTGGGAAGGTGACTTGTTCTCCAGTAAAAAAAATCCTGCAAATTGGATTTCTGATATTCTGCAATCTGAATCTACATTTTAATTTAGTCCATATTAGTCAAGATTAAGTATGTAGTTGTCTACCTGTCATGAACAAGATGAATTTACAAAGCCATTCCATTTACAAGAGTGGAGATGTCAAAGATTTTATGATTAACCAATCTTGAGACTGTACTTAGAATTTCTTTAAACATTGTTTCTATAGCCATCCAATGTTGACTTTTCTCCTTCAGCATGGGCACTCTTTTTTTCTGGTATTCCTAGAAACAAATGAGGATTTTTTCATTGCGTGATGTTAAGTGGAGTCTAGCAAGAAGCAAAACTTTTCTTTTGAGCTTGTAGCACATCTGAGCCATGATTCAGCACCTGAAAGTATTTAAGGGGCCATAGCACTTTTGAAAAACTCAGTAAGTTAGAGGGCCACGGAAAATTAGTAGACCATGGATCTTATATCAACCAGCGTCTGAAACATTAACTGGTGAAACTAAGCACATGGAGAAGCATATGGTTTAGAGGATAAAGGTTAAGCCTGAGAACACTGTAGAGTTGATTTGGCAGCTGACATTGGTTCTTCATGTGGTTTCCAGCAAATCTTGAACGAAATTCATGATTGTGGCGTATTACCATATTCCTTCTGGAATTCATTCTAAAAGACAGCTCCACATCAGCATTAAACAGTGCAAAAAATATAGTAATGTATCATCTGAAAAAAGCTCATGGGTGTTATTTTCACATCAGCACAGTTTGTGTTTGGACAGGACTCAAATGCTGGATTACGCATTAATCACGGTACTTTAGACAGCATTACAAATATTAAATACTTACTATTAGCTGTTGCTGTCCTGCCAGCTCCCAAAAGAAGTAAAGTTAGCCTAGGCTGAGGCATTATAAGCCTCAGGTTCTAGGAAAGTCCACAGCACTGCTGCAAGAGGCATTGTGGAATGGTAGTTTCCAAGCTCCCAGGCTCTCAGCTTTCCTTCCAAAACGCATCTGAGCTCTCTGTGTATCCTTCCCCCTCCTTTTGCTCTCATGCAAAGGGATGCCCAAAAAGGCATCTCTCAACCTTCCTTCTTTTCCACATTAGTCTTATTTTCCTTCTTCTTTTTTTATACCCTCCATTCCAAATTTGTCCTCTTCTTTTCCCTCCCTAGTCTTCTTTTTTTCTAATCCTCTCTCTACTATTATTTGACTTCCTTTGTCTCCTTCCTTATGAAATCATGATTATATTGGTGACATGACAAGTGACAAATACAGTTGTTTTGTTACTTGGCCAAATATTTGCCGCAACAAAAGCCTTTTCATGTATCTGAGAGTAAAACTGATAACAACTATGGCTGAAGCGCCTGCACAGGTTTTTCAGATCTCTAAGAATTCTCCCTAAACAGGCAGTTTAGTTTTCCACAATTACAATACTGTAAAAGGGCTTTTTTTTTTTTTTTAAGTGGAAAAGACCATCCATGTGTCAAAGACCAATATACCTTTCTAAGTAAAAATATCATTCATAGCCACTTTGGCTGTAATCTACTAACCTGTGTCCCATTTTTTTATATGATCATATCACATCACTTCACTTTCTACCCTGTTTACATCTGATCACAATTCAGCAGCAACTGAGAACACAACTCCATGACCTTGTGATGCAGAGGGAGAAGAACCACCTGGTCAAGGGCTGTAGGAGCCCTGTAGGCTGTAGGAGGACCTGATCATAATAGTCAATATGGAAAAAAAAAAAAAAAAAAAAAAAAAAAAAAAAAAAAAAAGACTTAAACTCATTTGTGTTATCAGCTACTGTTCATGCCATCAACTACCGTTTACCTCTGGGAAGGTAAGCAAGAAAGGACAAGCCATTACATCTACATTATCAGAAAACTGCAAAAGTTAAGTCAGTCAGCGTGATCAAAAGAGTAAGTTTTGAGAGAAAAAAAGTTTCCATTTCTGTATTCACAGCTTTCCACTGTTTCTTCTCTCTGAAGTCCTTCTGCCTCCAGACTCCCTTGCGGGAATGAAAGTGCAAGAATTGGGGTGCTTGAAGGAATCATGAGAAGGAATGAGGCAATTACTTTAAAAGTATATTTGTCCTCTAGAGTACATGCCACTCCTGCCTAAAGGGGACTGTTCGCTGCCACTGATATAGATGAAGCTGTGGACTTATTTCCTAATTTCTTCTTCATGACACATTTAAGGTTAAGGTCTGCTGTAAAAGAAAATGGTTTTATGTTGTATTTTAAATTGAATGTTTAAGACATCAAAACAAACACATAAATAACTAGCTTTTTAAAAGATCCAGCCACCATGACCTCCAGAGAAAATCTGCACCAGCAGGTTTCATGTCTCCATTTGGCCAGTAATTCAGAGGCAGGGAATTTGGGGGCCCTGTGCCTGGTAACTTTCTCAGAGAGGACATTTTAGGTGTCACTTCAGCACTGCTTATTCTGCTCCTAGGCAGTGTTGGGAAGGATTACTATCAGTCTTTTTTGTTTGAAGCAGTTCCAATCATTAAGGAATAAATTTTTTTACAATGAAGGTGGTGAAACACTGAACTGGTTGCCCAGAGAGGTGATGGATGCCCCATTCCTGGAAATGTTCAAAGTCAGGTTGGATAGGGCTCTGAGCAACCTGATCCAGTTGAAGATGTCCCTGCTCCTTGCAGAGGGGTTGGACTCGATGACCTTTAAAGGTCCCTTCCAACCCTAACTATTCCATGATTCTATCATTAAAAGAAACAAATCTTACGATTCACAAAACAGAGTGAACCTTTTCTTTTATTGCCTGTGAATGAAACTATTAGCATTTTTTTTTCTGAATTTACTAGTAATTCAGAAAAACTGTGATAGAGCATTTGAATGAATAAATGATTTATTGAAAAAACATAGCTTCACTGAGAGCTGCTGATTCCACATGTAACTTTCATTGCCCCAGCCCCTAATTAGGAACAGCTTTTGTTTGTGGAAGATATGATTCCAGTTTCTTCACTAATTTTCCAAAGGGGAAGCTTTGGAAAAGAGATTTCCAGATATGCTCTGTCTACACAACAGCATCAGCCTGAGTCTGTGCACGTGCATAGGAGGAGGTGTGAACGCGGTGAGCAGCGGGGCGTGCTGTTCTGCTGTGGTATGTGTACAGCAGTCGGGCTGGCGCTTCCCCTAGAGAAACCCAGATACAGCTGAACTGCCAGAAATCAGATGGCATCAGAACAGCCTTTAGCACAGCATGCATAAACATGCTTGAGCTAAAAAACTCAGAAGAAGCAGAACTAAATCAAGCTGGTAGGCAGATAGGTGGGCCAAATGCATATGCTACAGAAACTAAGACAAAAATTGTAAGAACAACTCCTGAGAATCATTACACGGACAATGTGGTGCCCCATAGAGCTACCCTTTATGTTTAAATGGGTAAGCAATTCTGGGGAAAAAATGCAATTATGGAGGAGACTCTTTCGGTCAAGAGGAGGACATTTACTTGCTAACTCCAACAATGACAAAGATTCTCTGCCACACGTGGCAGAAGTGGGATATTAGCTGTTCAACAATCAACAAAGTGTTACAGTAATCTAATTCCAGATAGATAATTAAACTATCTGCAATATAATATCAGCAAATATCTGCAATATAATATCAGCAAATATTCTTTCTAGGCTGGTAAAATGACAGTAAGTCTTTGTGGCAAATATTGGAAGCTCTGTGTGTGCAGCAAGGGTGAATGAAATTCCCTTCAGTGACAAAGGATAAATGTCAGAGTCAGTAATTACAAACATGCAAATTGCCTTTCTAGTTGTCCTGCAGTTTTTTACCTCTTAGTGTTTGTGTTTCCTTCATACAAGCGTCATACAAGCTGCTGTGGTCACTGGCATCTCTGCAGATGGTTGTTGTGGTGGTGGTTTTCATTAAAAATTTTGAACAAGAAGGTGGTAGCAAACTGCTTAGAATATTGAGAAAATGCCAGAGAAGAGTATGGAGAGGTTCATGCATATGGCTGAATTTTTAACTGTGCTGGCAGCATTTATAAAGGACTTTTATTCTGGCAGATCCAGCTGCGTTATAAAAGCACACAGCCTTTTGACAGATCCAGCATGCAGCCTCCAATCAAGCTGGCAGACGTGTCAGAAACGTCTGGGTCCTTCTCCGTTCTTGAGCCTCTCACTTTGCTTTCATGCTTTTCTTTACAGAGCAACTGTCTGAATCGTGGGCTGAGGAGACAGAACATTTGTGTTAACTACAATTAACTCATACGTAATACGCATTGCTGGCAAAGCACTACCTGTTTGTGGTTTGGTTAGTGATTGACCACAACTGCAGTGTTCTTAAGGCAACCTGCTTTGTAATCAACTTCTCATACTTCTTGTAAACATTTTTGTTTCTGTACATGATATTCCATTCAACATTGTTTGCAATGTGTTTTGATTAATTAAGTAAAACAAATGTTGGCTTTCTGAAGGCGGTTGTGGGTTCAGACAGGACAGCTGAGAGGTCTGTTCCTCCCTCCTTGCAGTGGAAGACGCTCCAATTTTTTCCAAACAGGAAGTATCAGTGAGGAGTCTTAGACCAATTTTGAATTAGGAAGAATTAGCATGAGACTTTCAAGTACAGTGATGCTTTTTTTATATTGTTTTAGGGACCCTCTTCACAGGGAAAAGGACATTGTGTTTTACATTTTCATTTATAATCTTCTGGCATAATGAATGGATTGGATGAGATGTGGCTGAAAGCTGACATTGTTTAGTTCCACACAATAATGCAATTATGCCTGCTTTTGAAATCTGAGGGGAAATTTCACTAACTTTCCCAGAATATTCAAGGTTATTAAGACTGTTGCAAATAAAGATACGCATGCAGTAAAGCTGCTCAACCCTCAAACAGGGTAGATTTATCTTCTGAAGGTCACTGCAGTAACATAACTATTTTTCATTCTGGTTCATACCACTGGTTCTGGGAGAGGGAATCAAGATGGGACAAATTAGACTAAATGAGAATACTTAGGATTTTCCCTTTTTTTAAACAGTTCCCAGATGTGGAGTCAGCAGGTTGCGTCAAAGGTATGGAACACAGAGCACTTGGCAGCAGCAGCTCTTTAGCCCAATAAAAGTTTTTTCAAGCATGTATCGTGAATTTTTGTCTTCACTCGGGTTAAGTGGGATTTGAAAGGGAAAAGTCTTGAGCATCAACCTGTATATGTCCAAAGTTTGTTCCATAAGATAGTGCTAACCTTTGGAGAGCTAATTTACAAGGCTTTGCACCCTAC
Organism: Ardeotis arabs; assembly: GCA_011801015.1. Classification (NCBI taxonomy): domain Eukaryota; kingdom Metazoa; phylum Chordata; class Aves; order Otidiformes; family Otididae; genus Ardeotis; species Ardeotis arabs. The sequence continues at coordinate 36,460 of JAAGAY010131925.1, forward strand.
AGTGGATTGGAAAAATCCATTAATATCAGACCAGCTGGTGGATAATAACTGGTAAAAATTATTTCATCAGATTATGTGCTGCTGATTTCATCACATAATGCACCTATCAAGGAAGTTGAGTACCTTGATACTCCCATGTCCCTGTATGATTTTACACATCACCCTTTCTCATATAGAAACTTGACTTCTCTTTGGCAAAGAGTTAGACTTTTCTGTTTTAATATCTATAAAGTGTCTAAAAGGGTCATAATTTTTGGCTGGAACTTCAAGAAGCTTTTCTATATGATTAGTTAGAACTGTAAATAATGTTAATAATATGCAATATGCTTGTGAATATTGACTGCGGAGTATGTATATTTGTTCTTTGTTTAAAGTAGAAATTAATTTCCAACTACAAGCACATAATCATTGTTATAATTTAATTAGTAGTATTGTCACATAATTTTTTTTTTTTCAAAAAAATAAATTACTATGCTATTACTGAGTAAAGAACATAGGTTAACATGCATACATACTGTACAGACTTTTTAAATCTGTATTTTTTTCATATAGGGTGAAGACAGAGGTACAGAAAAGATTTTGCAGGAGTTTCTCAGCAATCACATGAAAAGAACCACAAAAATACCTGGTTTTGTGATAGGATTCTTGAATGGGTTATTTCTACACTGAGTTTCAGTGTGAGTAAGTTCCACAAGTTCATTGGAGCAGAATAAGGCCTGATTTTCCAGCAAAAAGAGATTGAATATAAGAAATTGCAGTTCTTAACTCTTTTAAAAAATGTATTTTTAAGAAAATGCTTCATCTTCAAAGAAAAAAAAAATATACCACATGCATAGTCTTTAAATGCTTGTTACTGCGGCCAGTTTTAAAATGTTAGAAATAGGTGCAAGCCATCAAAGAACAACTAATTGCTTCTATCTACAAATATAAGAGGACTACAATAATACGACTGATGGATAGTCTGTTGTGCTGACTATCAGAAATAATAATACTCTCCCAATGAATAGTTTACTCTAATATTCAAATTACATATTGAAATCTCATAATATCTTATAAAAATAGAAGAAAAAAAACCAACCAATTTTTATAAAAATATGCCCACTGATAGCTCTTGTTAGTGAATTGTGAATGAGCTATATTCTAAATACCTGAACTTCTCTAAAATCCAGTATTATTATGTGCATATATATGAGCCAGCAGATAGCTAAATACTGCTATGAGTTGACTGTATTTACTTATGACATAATTCCTATGCAGACATTTGGCTAGTTCAGTAAATAATTGGGGGAGAAAGGGGAGGATGTATCTCTTAATTTCTTATTTTTCTGTTTATGACCCTTATATTAACTAGCCATTCCAATTTTTATGATCTATCTAGTTTGTGAAATATATAATCATTACTGTTCTTGGTTTTCTCTCTATGGAAACTAAAATGAGCCAAATATTTAATGACTACCCCAAAGCTACAGAAAGAAATGTCAAAATGAGAAATGGAATACTGAAGAATGAATCAGCAGAAAAGTGGCACTTTGATAGACCAAGATTTCATATAATGAAACTCAGATCCATGGATTTGAGTTGGATTAGTGTATTCCAATTCTGAAATAATGCACTGAATGAATCCATACAACAATATGTATGCAGTACATTGCTTTGGACCCTGAGCCTCATATACTTCATGCCTTAAAAGTATCAATCTTCAAAGGATGACAGGAATTCATGAGTTATTTACATGTTAGGTGGTTATTCACCATTAGTCACTAACTTTAAAAAGACAGTGGGGCACTTCTGTTAACTAGTAGTCATGCAACTCATTATTTTTCTAGCATATATATTAAGCCAAGTGCACCCAAATTCATTCTGTTAGTTATTATGTAACAAAATAAGGAAATATAATTTGTCTATAGTAATGATGTTAACAGGTTAGACATAATAGCCTTTGACAAGAAAGATAGAGTAGGCAAGAATTTAGCTTGGAATATTTGGGATCTTACATGGATGATTTTCAATATATTTGCATTAGGAATTCTTAGGTGAAGTGTTAAGCACATTTCATGTCCACCCACAATCTCCTCTGGAAGAAGAACAATCTTTTTTGCTGTATAAAAGATGCAAGCAAAGAAAAAAACAAAGTCAAAACAAAGCTGTTACTTCTTGATTTATGAGTTAGAACAAGTTTAATTCCAGCAAAACTTGTATCTTGGGACTCTCACAGCACAAAAGTGACACTGTGATATCTTTATATGATAACAGCTTGAAGTAGTCGGAAACATATCATAATGTCCAATGGGATCGGAGGTTGAATTTCATTTCCATCCAGGCGAAGGTAGCGGAGGCGAGGGATGTTGCCATGAAAACCATAGTCTTCTGCCACAGCAATTGAGACTGGGCATATTTGAGTACCATTGACACCTGAAAATGTAGATCAATGTGTTAGGTAATTTCCACAGGAAAGATTAATGAAGACAATCAGGGGAGGTTGGACTAGATGACCTTTAAAGGTCCCTTCCAACTCAAGCTATTCTGTGATTCTATAAAATTGATTTAGAAAACAAATTAAACAGTCTTACACTGGTATTTACATGGGAGATACTTGCTCTAATCAGAACTGGAAAATGCTGAATTAACAATTAACTGCTTTTCTGATCAAGCAAAAAAGCACCTTAACATAATATAATATCTAGATCAGTGAATCATATTTATTTTTCTGCAGTTATGGATAAAGGACACTAGGTGCATAGTTTTATTGTGGATAGAGGAAATTAATTTAGACAACTAGGTAACTTTTCATTGAGAAATAGCTCTTTGCCCATAGAGAGAGCAGAACAAGGTTAATGCTGAGGGATTTTGAACATTCTACTGCAATGACAGTACATTAATTTTAGCTGATAGTATTCCCCAATGAAGATCTCACATTCAAAATGATAACAGTATTGAATCAGAGAAGCTTTTCAAATAGTGCCTGCAACTTTTAACATCTGTACTTTCCTATTCTCTCAACTGTGCTGGTTGGTTTTAATCATAAGAATGTGTTTTGTGCAATGGGATATTTTTTTCCTAATCTGAAAGCCAACAAGTCCTTAAAATTATTTATAAATCACACATAGCTTGTTTCAGATCAGATAAAATTTGAAACTGTGGCTTAAATCATTACTCATTTTCACAAGACTTTAATGGATTGGGCTTTATGTTGTCTCCCCTAAGTTACCTCTGCACTGCCACTTTGCTGAAATTCTTTTCATATCTTGTCTTCAGTTGTTGAATAGTGAGGCTGCAGCTGTCCTATTTCAACCTCAAAATGGCCTTATTCTAGAAAACACTGAAGTGGTGTTTGTTTATCAAAGATGTCAAATTCCTTTGACCAAATTATAGTATTTAGTGATCCTGACTGTTTGAGAATCTTGTTGGCCCCAGGCCGCCTGCAAAAAGTGGTTGAATGGAGAATGTGTGTGTAACAGATTTTTTTCAAGCATAGTTTTTTTAGCAGCCCAGAAATAGGAAAAGACAAGCTTGTTACCGAAATTTTTCTCCCTTTATATTTAGCAATGATAAATTGTACACGTTTTGATTGCAATTCCCAACACTGGTTAAATGTTATGATGAAAAAAAACCCACATGATTTTCTTTATATTTTCCCAAAATAAAAAAATCCACTCTGTTTTGAAAAACTGCCTAGACGTTTGCAACATCTGGGAAATGGACTTTATCTTTGTCATGGAAACTAGATAAATACATCCAGTTGGCCAGGGCCTAAAACTTTTACCATATCCATGATATCAAAATGTCTTTGCCTATGTTGTGAAATTTGATTAATGTTTGTAAAGCATTTGATATTCTTGGACGAAACAAGCTACAATTTATTTTTATGTGTGAAGCTACGAAGCAGGAAGCATGAGAGTGAGGTTTCATTATGAAAGAGGTTATTAAAAGTTTTACAATGAATTAACACTATGTAGTAGAAAATATCTGCCTTTTCAGGTCAGCACTGCTATCCTTAGGAGACAAGACAGCTTCAAGTGTGTTCTAAATCTCTGTGTTCTCTGACCTAGAAACTATGCCACTGCACTAGTCTTCACCGGATTAATTATTCCAACCATAAAGCGACACAGCAATTATCTAACTACAGGCCACCTATGAAGAAATTATTTCCTGATGATGTGTGGTATGAAGTGGTTTGTTTTTTTATTGTTCTCTTCCCATGAACAGTAAATCCTATCCAAGCCTCTCTTTCTCCTCTTCTCTTTCAATCCTGTTCATGGGTATATTGCTGAATTTTGCTTAAGTGGGAGGGATGGGACAATCTATCTACATGGGCACAATTCACCCTACCTAAACTGATCCATGTAGAGGGTAAGTGTCATTCTAAGTAAACCATTCAGACCTTGTTTATAACCTCTGGAGAGAAATGAACACTTCCAAAAGGTGATTCACAGCTGCTTAAGATGGGATGATTTTCCCTCTACAATTGTGAATCTCTTTTCATTAAATAAGTAGGTGGTCTGTATGACTCATCCAAACTAAAACCAAAAATCTAGGATGGTTAATTCAAATAAGATAAATTCCACCTTCTATCAACAGTATTGTTAAGTGGTGTAATATTTGAAAATGAGACTCTGGAGCTGCTATAGGGGAAAACTGTCTGCTGAAGAACCACAGAATACACTGTTTCTTTTCATAGAATCATAGAATGGTTTAGATTGGAAAGGACCTTAAAGATCATCTAGTTCTACCCCCTCTGCTATGGATAGGGACACCTTCCACTAGACCAGGTCACTCAAAGCCCCATCCAACCTGTTCTTGAACACTTCCAGGGATGGGACATCCACAACTACTCTGGGCAAGCTGTTCTAGTGCCTCACCACCCTCACAGTAAAGAATTTCTTCCTTATGTCTAACCTAAATCTACCCTTTCACAGTGTAAAGCCATTACCACTCATTCTGTCTCTACTTGCCCTTGTCAAAAGTCCCTCCCCTGTTTTCTTGTAGGCCCCCTTTAGGTACTGGAAGGCTGCTATGAGGGCACTGCAGAGCCTGCTCTTCCCCAGGCTGAACAACCCAAACTCTCTTAGCCTATCTTCATAAAAGAAATGTTCCGTCCCTCTGATCATCTTTGTGGCCCTCCTCTGGACTTGCTCCAACAGGTCCACATCCTTTTTATGTTGGGGGGTCCAGAGCTGGACACAGTACTCGGGGTGGGGTCTCATGAGAGCAGAGGAGAGGCAGAGAATCACCTCCCTTGACCTGTTGATCATGCTTCTTTTGATGCAGCCCACGATGTGGTTTTTCAGTAAAACTTATAATTTAGAAATATTCAGAAAGTAGGTTGATAGAATTGTTCTGACATATATGAGTGTGAGAGTATTTCTGTTTTATTCTTGTAACTTCTAGCTGCACTCACTGCAATCCAACTCAAATAGTTGGAAGCCCTTTCTCCTTCTCACGTAATATTTAGCTACAACAATCATGGATTTCTGGGCCAGTACCAGCTATAGTGCAGCGGTCAGACATTAAGTCAAGATCTGTAACTTCGACCACTTCTTTCCAAATATCCTGTAATGGATTCTGATAGACTGACATTGCTACTTGACCCAAGGACTTCTACATTCCTCTGCACGTGGAATAATAAAAGCTCAGAGGAGCTATCCCAATCTCCTTGTGTTCCTCTAGGGGAGCTTACTCTTCACTCTCTTTTATCACTCCTTTGATAGTACTGTAATACCACCTGCTTACACTTGCTCACTCGCTACCTCATCGTTTCATGCCTTCTCTTTTTACTTCCTTTCACACTTCATTTTCCATCATTTGACATCTCCCCAGAGCTGTATTTCATTAAAGTGTCAGGTTTCCTTTTTCAATATATATTTGCTTTATATGTAGTTTTTAAGAAATTTTTAAATTAAGAACAATATTGTGCTTAAGTTAGTAATGATTTTTCAAAAATAAAAATATTAAGGAATACAAGGCTTGTAGAAAATTATTGTGATTTAGGCTCATGGATACCCATCTGTCATTGGAAAATGGGACTTGACTTTGTAGATTCTACTCAGATACTGACAAATATGTCATAAGTCCTAATTCTAATGAACCATTAGACTTCTCACAGACCACTGTATGGCACAATATTTGCCAGTTGTACAAAACTGATTTTTCTTTACAAAATTAAATACATTTGTTTTGCAAAATGCAGTGAATTGACCTCAATTATTAACAGGTATCTTCCTTTGATATGTCCTTGATTCATATAGAAGCCAAACCATTATTTTTAGTATATTTGTGACTACAGTAACACAACACAAAAGTAAGGAACCACTTCTTCAATTAAATCACCATGTCAGGAAGCCAAATGTAGAGACTTGGTTACCTTCTGTTCTGTGAGAGATAGAAAGTCATCACTTTGATATTGGCTTTTGGCATCAAACAAAGGATTTAACGTCTGCAGGACTTACTGAGCAGATACTTTACCCAGTGATCCTAATGACCACATCCCTGCTGTGCCTGGGTGAATCTGCACTAGAAGCAGAGCTATGACATGACTGCAGTTTTCTATTGCCTTAGGTGCAAAATCTTGTCTCATTTATGCAAAGTGGAAAATTTTAGAAGACATTTGAGGAGATAAACCTTAGTAGGACAAAGTTTCTGTAAAGCCAGTTAAAAGAGTTTTCACTAAGACTAAACTCGAGGTCAGCATTTTGTGCACAGGAAACAAAAGATGGGGAGGATATTCAAGCCTGAAATACTAAATATCCACATTCTACTTAGTCATATTCAAAATAGATTGTGTTGACTACAGCCAACATTTTATTCTGTTTTAAGGGTACTTCACATCAAGCTCCTACGACATCATTTAGATGAACAGAGAGACACTCAGAAGAGCTGAGCATACAGCAGTACTGTTAGTTTAGTGAAGTCCCTAAGATGCTCAGGATCTTTGAAAATCTAAGAGTAATACAAATGTGGATTGAATATTTCAGCTTGTTGCATCCACTTTTTTTATTGTTGTTTCTTGCTTATTTACTCCTGGCCTTCCTGTGAGAAACTTCATTGTTTCCGACAAAATTGTTAACTGGCATGTACATAGCAAAATACGAATGCACAAATTCTCCTTAATCCACTCATATTTCTGATTTGCTTGAAAAGTGTTTTTTTCTGTATGCACATGAACAGTTTTCACATGTGGTACTACTTCCATGCACATATTGTTTGTCATATTTTAGACCTGACTTGAAAACTGGCCTGTAGAAGGTCCTCTTCTCATTCTCTATATTCTACAGCATATCTTTACTCTCTTTATTTCAAAGAGCATTTTTCGTAGTTAAGTAAACATTTAAAAATAATTAGGTCTTGGTGGGATCCCACACTGAGAACACACACTTACTTTTGATTCTGTTGTGATCAAGATGAAGGTGCTCAAGATGAGCATTGATTGGTGGAACTTTAGTAAGCTGATTGTGAGACAGCTGTAGGTCTAGAATAGATGAAACATTAAACCCATTTGGGGGAATACCGTCATCAGATAATTTATTGTAGTTCAGCCTAAGGAAAGTAACTTTGGGTATTGCACTGAAGTAGTTTTCTGGTATCACTTCAATGGAGTTGTTGTCCAAAAACAACTGCAGTGTGTTAGCTGGAATGCTTAAAGGCATTTTCTTGAGTGAATTTTTTGCTATGTTGAGTTGCATAAGATTGTTGAGTCCTTGGAAGGTGTCACTTTGAAGAGCGCTGTCCAACAAATTGTTCTGGTGCAGGTCTAACATAGTAAGGTTTTCCAAGTTGCTGAAGACTCCTTCTGGGATCCTTGAGATTTTGTTTCTAGCCAGTCTTAGCTGTTCCAGGCCCACTGGTAATGGGGCAGGCACCTCTTCCAATTCATTATCTTCAAGGAATAAGTAGAGCAGTCTTTTCAGCTTGCTCAGCACACCATTCTCAATTCCACTGTTGGTGATCTTATTCTTGTTGAGATTTATCCATCTCAGATGAGTGGCATTTACAAAAGGCTTCTCTGAAATTGTTTCAATTAGATTGTTTTGAAGATAGAGGTACCAAATTCTTGCTGGGATTGCAGGTATTTCTTTAAGTCCTTTGTTATCACAGTACAATGCATTGGGGAAACTAGGAGGACAAAAGCACTCTTGTGGACACTCAGAAGTGTAGTGAGCCCAATGCTCAGGATCCAGGTCATCATAAACTTGTCTCACAGTTCTAGTCCACACAGAAGTCACCAAGAATAAGAGCAAAAGGCTTGTATAGACTTTTAAAGTCATTGTTTGCCTTGGAAAGGGAGAAAAACAATTAGCTGTCTCTCTACAGAACTCTCTAAAGAGCATTCTAGATTAACAAAAGAGTATTACATAGAAAATAATATTTCTTTTATAAACAGCCAAATTCTGTCCTCTATGATATTACCTATGGCATGTTAAGGGAAAACACAACCATAATATAAGAGCTATAAACAATTCTGTGCTGTATGTTGAAGAACATTTTCCTGATTCAACTTAGAGTTCACATCGGCTACCAGTTTAACTGGTGTTCATGCAAGTGTCATTTCAAAGACTTGAAAACACAGACCATTTTTCTCACATTAAATCCGTGCTTATTATAAATTTGTTAAAATTTTCTGTAGAGAGTTATAAACTAGTTTATATAATGTACTGTCTTTAATAAAACTATAAATATCATGATGATATAAATACTATTGTACTCAGTGTTCCTCCTTTAAAAATTAATCATACTCTCTTTTCTGCTTTTCCTCTCTCTTAAATTATAATGGCATCTGGATCAGATTTTCCAGGATCTTTTCTCATCACAGAAAAGTGAAAGATCAAAGAGTGTTTTAACAGCTGTTTGTTGGGTATGTTCTTAAAAAGCTTGGAGGGAATATGTTTCAGTAATGCATTCCTCCCCCTCATTCACTCTCTCATATCCAGAGTTATGAATATCCTTCTCTAAAGTGAATAGTCAAAACAAATGCCTGATCTAAATTACATTAAAAGTAAGTACTAACCAAATTATATTATATACCCTCATGCATCTTGTATCTATTTTATCTACTTAATTATTTGCTTTGTTTAGCCTCTTCCAGCATTAAACAATGAACAAAATCATTAATGATTATTTGCTCCAACAGGAAATATTTGTGTAGCACAAAAACAGTGCTTCACAAACTGTTATCTTGCTTGCTTTCTGATGAAGATTAGCAAACATTTTGCAATGCAGAGTCAAGAGACCAACAGCTGAAATTTCTGACCAAAATTAGGAGGTCAGTTTTGGCAAAAATAATATTTAAACAAAAAGTAAATTCTCTCATGCACCAGGGTTAATACACCAGTAAGGTTAACTGTTTAGTTAAATTACTGCATATGATATGTAGTTATTTAATACTTTTCAACATTGTTATCAGTAGCAACAAGTGCAATATCCTACAGATCTTCCAGCCTCAGAAACTGCTATCTGGAAGCATTCCAAATAAGGACAAATGAAATATTTCTAAATAATAATATCTCTAATTTATACAGTGAAATGGCACTTTCTCACTGTATAAATATTCATGAACTTTATAACATTTTTAAAAAAGAAATATAAAGTAATTTACCTTGTTAGTCAAGTTCCTGCATCTATCTGAAGCCAGTTAGAAATCACCGTAAATTCACAGCTTTTGGCTGCTAACCACTATGTTTGCTTCCTGTCTTCCTCAGAATTAATGGCATATAAAACTTGAAGTACATGCTAGTATTCCCAGATGCATTACCATACACACCTTATTAGCTATTGTTTCTAATTTGACATTGCTTCAGAGCTGGGCTTACCTCAGCTTTCTTGGATCTTCTTCTCTTTCTATTGGTCACTGTTGTTAGACTGTAATAGCTTGAGTCAGGCTACAAGCTGTGTTCTATGAATACAGCCTAATATATATGCATCAGTGGCTACAGCTTTTAACCCCTAAAATAACTAAGGCACCTCAGCACCTAGTCAGGAAAAGACAGGAAATCCTGACTTTAATATCAAGCAGTCACAGACCTGAAAGCATTTGATTTTTATGTTTTAGAAGATGAGAGGAATTGGTCTAGATGAAACAGGTAATACAAAATGTACCTTTATTCAAAATTTTTGTCAAAGGATACTTTACACGCAAAGCTCACTTACATCATAATTCATTCTCATAATACCTGAACTGGCCACAGAGAATTAAAACCAGTCAGTGCCATCTGTTTCCACGGAACTATTTTATTTGATTTTTATCAAATGCAGATGCTGCCATGCCATTTAAAGACATAGTTCTTGATTAGGAGAAGAAGATAGCAAAAGCATTCTCTAAGAATTTTTAAATAATGTATTTTCATTTCTTTAGGGATTAAACCATGCCTTTTCCTTTTTGTTCAAATAAATATTTACATATATTTCTACAAAGTTATCATACTCTCCAGTGCCTCCTGCAGTGAGGTCTGGTTTTAATTGTTAAGGCACCAATTAATTATCTTTTTTATCATGGATCTAAAGTAAACTCACTCAAGCCAACTTGCTGTCCAAGGCACAGACACATATTTCTCACATTAAGTATTTTGGAGGATTTTCGTTTTCTTTTTTAGTCCAAACTTAAAGTAGCAACTTAATATCAGCAAAACCAGCCACTTTCAAAGCCAGAACAATGGCATAATTATTTTAAGGAAAAAGCTAAGGAAAATACTGAAAACATGAAATATATTCTAGTATCTTTTATGAGTTTATATTAGTTATAAAACTTATTTATATAATTATTTTTATTCAGTCTAATTTATTTTAATAATAAAACCTGCAACAACTTATTTCATAATGTTTAATACTTTGCTTCCTAAGCTAAGAAGGTCTCAAAAGAAGTTTAGAAGTAAAGTAGTAAAAAAAATAAGTAATCAAAAAACGGAAAGCAACCCTTAAGTACATGGGCAGCTTCCACTGACTTCAGGGAGGCTAATGTTAACTATGTCATAAAATTTTGTTCACAAGTATGTGTTTGCACTACCTTGTTTTTTGTTTAGGAAAAAAAATAGATCCTTGCTACCAGCAATTTTTGTGTGGTTTATGTATGTGCTTAAAAGAAAACAAGTGCTTAAATGTTCACATAAATGCTAGAAATTTTTCATAAATGCTAGAAATTCACATAAATGCCCCTTCACATCTTTCAGAGATTATTATGGCTTTCTTATAAGCCAGGTATAAAATTGATTCCTTCATGCATACTAAGCTGAATTTTCAAAAGCTTAAATTAGACAAAAATAATTGACATCTATATCTAAAAATAAAAGTTCTAACTAAACAGAGATACTAATTGTAAGCATAAAAATTAGATTTAATATATTAACCTTTTTGTTATGAGTGTTACTTTAAACACTGAAGCCTTAAAACTTTTCCTTTGACCTTCCGCAGCAGACATAGTACCACATTAATCACGAGGAGGCTTTTCAGCTGAAGTCTACAGAAGAGAGTGGGGAGAGGCGGAGGTACCACTGTATGAAGGTTAAAATAGTTTTGTGTTCTGTTATGAATTATTTAAGGAGGCTTCACCATGAAAAGTGTACCTATGATTCTTGAGAAAGCCAGGCAGTGTAATGTAAAACTGGTTTGCATTTGTGCTAAATCTTCAAAGAGTGTGTAGAGAGGGTATGGTGGCATTGAGGTCTGTCCATCATTAAAGAACGAGTCGAGACCTTCACCAATATTATACTGAAGGGTTTAAAACAGTAAGTCCTGGTGCCAGATATCTGTTGTGACACGCTTAAATGTAAGTTGACAGATGTTGCACATTTAACAGAAAAAGAAAGATTGATTTATCTTATGCTTCATGGGAGTCTGAATTTACCCTTTAACCTGCTAATGATGTGTGTGTTTGTTATGTTCGTCATGTTATCACAGAAGTCACTGGGAGAGACTAGCTGGTTACCTAGAGACACGCAGTAAGACTATTTGTGTGCAAAGGAGAGGCATGTCACGGTCTTCCCTTTGTGGATTTGTAGGCCAGGTATCTGATTCTTATCAAATACATACGCTGCCATCCCATACAAGGAAGCAGCTCTTCACTAGAAGAAAACACCGAAAGCATCTGCTAAGACTTTGTCAATAACATGAATTTTTATGTCTTCTGATGCAAACAAAGAGCAGAAAAAAATGACAAGAAATGTCCTCCAAATCAGGAAGAAAGGGTATGATGTCTATAATATGCATTCTCGAATGCACTCAGAAGTTCTGGTAAGATCACTGCAATAAGTGATTGCTTGTGTGCCCAAGTAGACTTCGCAGAAAGGCAGCTTTTCATGAAACCTCCAAAATTACACAGAAATTCTCCATCATGCATTTGTTTTGTTCAGTTCTCCATCATCTGGTGTTACTATTAATTATTTAAAGGGTGCAATATATAGTAATAAAGTTTTACAGACTAATAAAAGACGACGGCCAAGATTTTTAAAAATGACTAATGGTTTGGGAGGCTTTTTCTTTTGAGTATCCAACCTGAGAATCTTGCCAGGGCATTATTTTCAGTAAGAGAGGGCTAAGAATTTTGTGTTAATGAGATAATTTTTAATTTGTGAGGCTGAGCAATCAAAGGCAAATATCAGTGAAATACAAACTGCTCCTGAAATCATGAACAGTCTCCCAAAAAGTAACAGTATGCAAGATATTTGCATGGCAATAAAAGGAAGTGGAAAAATCATTGCAGTAAAAATACTGTGAATGCCCACTCTGTGAATTTTGGAGACCTTTTAAAAGATACTACTGAGAGTATTCTAGTTTGAGGAAGGTGTTTCAAGCTATTAGAGAATTTTTGCTTCATATTTTTCCTGGCAATCCACATTGCTAATTAATATAGGAGAATCTGTATTAAAAAAAAAAAAATCAAAAATTGAGGAGCACCAAGAACTGCAGAGGGTGGTAACATCTCCTTGAGCAAAGTGATGTGCATGCTTGAGACTAGAACAGCCCAAAAACTTGAGAAAGACTAGAAGGCCTAAAGAGATAGAATATAAAGGCCCATTGGGAGGAGACATGGACACCCAGGAGTGCTGTAAGAGCTGTTGTTCTGTTTCAGCATTGAAGTTGCTGACGGTGAAAAAAATGCACTGCTTTGTTTCAGTAATGGCTGCCATATGTCTCATATTTAGTACGAAGCAAGGTCTGTTAAACATCAAGCATGTGTACAGTACATCACCAGCAAATCCAGGAGTATACTGCAAGCAGAGCTAATTCACCGGCTCTCTGAATTGCTCCATTTGGCAAAGGTTGCGATCCAGTGTGCCTAATTTGAGTACTACTTTACTAAAATGCTAGATGTCTTGCTCCAAAGGACAATCAGCTTATCTGAAACATGCTCTGAAATTCCCTTCATGATGACTAGAGAAAAGGTGATGCTTCAAAACCTGACAAAGAGACCAAGTCCAGTTTATGTGCCCTTCACCATATACTCTGCTGGTAGCTCCAGTAAATGTTTACATTTACTCAGGGTTCAACTTTTGTTTCCAGACTGTTCCCTGATCACCAGACAGTGATATATCCCAATTAATAATATCTGCTACCCCTTTTAAAAAGGAGCCACAAAAGGTCAGCAAGACCAAAGAATCTAAAATAAAGCACACGAGCTGGCCCTTCAGGCTATCCTAAGGGACAATGCAGACAGATCAAAGGGGCCAGCACAGATGTTCCAGACCCTGCTCCTATGGATGGATTTTACTCTGCACCATTCTTGGTGAAAAAAAAACCCAAAAATAAAACAGACTTAGGAGCAGAAATACTGCACCTGTCCTAGAAGCCTAGAATTGTGATAGGACGAGGGGTAATGGTTTTAAAATAGAGGGAGGTAGATTTAGATTAGATATTAGGAAAAAAATTTTTCAATGCGGTTGTAGAACACTGGAACAGGTTGCCCAGAGAGGTGGTGGATGCCCCATCCCTGGAAACGTTCAAGGCCAGGTTGGATGAGGCTCTGACCAACCTGATCTAGTGGGGGATGTCCCTGCTCCTTGTGGGGGGTTTGGACTAGATGACCTTTGAAGGTCCTTTCCAACCCTAACCATTCTATGATTCTATGATTCTATGATTCTATGATAATTGCCTGCCACGACCTCTCAGTGGGAAAAAATTGCATCTCTTATTTAAATAGTTGTTATGTGCATAAGCAGGCAGATAAATTATAGGGAGTTGATCTAGGGAGCTTTCAGGTTAGATTAGGAGATATTGTCCAGAGGAACTGTGGAAAATAGTTGGACTGCCTTAATTTCTGAAATGTAAATGTCACCTGACTCCTTTTTTATGTAGAATTTAGAAAGATGAGATCCTCTTCTAAAAGTCCAGAAACAAAATTCTAGCAATTTATTTTCTGCACACCTTCACTTGTAAAAACCACAGTGAGAACTGAGTAGCTCAGCTTAAAGAGAAACTTGCAGAGCCACACATTTCAGAACAGAATAACTATGGAAAAGGGCTCAGCTTTTATGAGAAATACAGTGTTCTCCTAAATATGCTTCATTAAGGAATTTTTTTTGGCTTTCTGTTCCCTTTCTCTCTCTATTTTGAGCTCTTTACCACAGTGACACCATAAAGGTTCCATGACACAATGCCAAGATCTGGTATTTATCTTGACTAGCTAGGCTTAGTTTACCTACTGTGTAAATGTGGCTGTCAGTCTCTTGCCTTAATTTGGTTTTGTGCTTTCAGTGTTTTCAACAATGAAACAAAGCTATCCTATGGAGGCACTCAATTTTTAAAACACTAGATTACATCCATGTATGTTAAATGTATCTTAAATTAAATATCTAACGTACATTTCTCAATTACACACATACATTAAGCTCTTGAGCCTGCATGTGGCTATTTAGACAATTAATATTTTCTGGGCAACTAATGGTAAATCAAAACATGAATTAGTTGTCCAATGTCCACTCTGTAAATCTGCAATTTTGAAAAGTAAGCCATCATGGATTAAATATTCTAAAATAGCATAAAGATAGTGAAAACAGGCTGCGAGATGTTAGTGTTACTTCTGTTTTCTTATTTTGTTCTGTTGCTGAAGAAGTCTAAAAATATTTGAATTCATCTTTATCTTAGATTCCCACAACAGGATGATGATTTCTGAGAAGCTTAGACTTATAGAAAGATCTGTCCTCTAAAATAAATGACAAGGGTTTCATAAAATAGTACTCTCACAACTTCATGAAAAAAAAAAATGAGTCCCCTTATAATAAAGCTCTGCTATGGTGATTCTGCCAGATGAGAAATTCAAGGTTCAAGTGCTTTTTTAATATCTAAAAAGAAGAGCCAATGGCATAAGCTATATGAAAACCCACCACTTATTTTATTTTCCACTAATTGCAGTATTTTTTGGTCTAATTTTTAATGCAGATACTCTTTGGGAAATAGTGAAATTAAACATTAGAATATGTGGGGTTTTTTTTCTTAAACTGTCATGTTGGTCATAATTTTCAAGAGTAGGCATTTCCCAAAGCACTCAAGCTTTCTTCCAGAGTCCTGACTTGCAGCTAGAATCTCACTTACTGTGAATAATTCAGTCACTAATTATACTTTCAGATGCAACACATTGAAACTAAGTCTTCATACTAGAGATGAAAGTCCTCAACGCTCAGCACTTTGGTGCCAACTGACACCATATTTTTCTTTGAAGACAGTGCTGGAACCCAGCTCCAGGGAGAATTCATACATCTACCCCTATCCAAGCACTGTGCAACACTCCAGAGGCCCTAAACAGCCAGGGTTGTTCTCCAGCATTGTCTACTCTTATCTTAGATGATTCCTCACTCATCACAGTGGCCACTGTGAATCCCAGAAGTAAATGCCTAATTCCTTTCTGCATTGTGTGTATAATACACATCTCATATTAGGGCTGTGTTTTTCATTAGGAGCAACATACCCGTCATCCTTTTAAAACTAGGGTAGGAATGAAAATACTGCAGGGAATGACTTTTCTTACCCAAGCTTGGGAACCTGAATAAAAACATCTTATTTTTACACATGGAGTAAAAAATTCTTCTTGAAATCAATACAACATTGCACATAATTTTAAGAACTTATTAGTTTCTTTATGGTTTTTGGCAGCAAAATGATCTTGAGGAAGTATAAATGTGAAGTTCAGGAAACATTTGTTTATCTAGTTTGGAAATCAGTCTACAGAGTAAGATGGATGGCAGATGCATACAATGAGATACAGGAAAGATGATGAAAACAGGAATTTTGAAAGACAGCACTTGGCCTTATTTATCTTGAGGACAGCTTATTATTAAGTTGGTGTATAAGGTATGAAATTTCTAAATATTTCCAGTACTTCTGTCTGAAGACTTACGCATGTTTCAATAAAACCATTATCTTCACTAGAAATATATTTTTACAGATATTATTCAAAATATTCCAAAGTATCTGTGTAATTTTTGGAATATGTAGTCTGGTCAGGTTGACCAGATACCACTGCTCTCTCCCATGCTTTGCCTCACATAGGAGACAAGGGATATAGACAAAAATGCTCTTTTGCACAGCCTAGCTGCCTGTATAGTTAAATCTAAAAACCCATTCTCTTTGCAGGTCCAAAGGCTACATGATAACTTATCGCAATAAACAGTTGTGCTAGCTGAGCAATACAAGAACTGATGGAGCTCCAATAGGAAAGATGACACGGGCAGAAGCCTCCATATTAGCATGGAACTCATCGCATAGAAAGTGTCCAGGTCCGTGATACAGCAGAGTCTTTCTCTGCTAAGTGCTGGTGTGTCAACCCCAGCAAGGAGTCCATCTGTCTGTCAAGAAAATGTGTATTACCTGCCTTGCAGGCAATGTAGCTATGCCCAGAAGTGGACCTAGCAAGCAGCTCCTCAAGAGATATGAGGTGTGTGAGGTTTTGCATGTCTGATGAAGGACAGAAGCCTAGAATCAGCAAATTCTGTGTTATTAAGCAGCTAGTCATGTGTTCTGGCAAATAAATATGCTATAATTCACATTGGTATCCCAGACTTGGTTTGCTTTCTCTCACCAATTTTCATGCCTGTCCCTTGGGGAACAAAAAACAAAAATAAAACCAAAAATACACTTGCAGGATCTGATTCTGAGAAAATATTTAGGTTATTATTCCAACCTCTGCTGCTGAGATACTATAGCAGAGATCTCTCTGCAACTGTAAAAACGTGGTCTATATGCTAATCAGAATGATCTTATGCTGGTTTAACCGTTACAGCCAGATCTGACAGAAGGTATAGGCAGCACTTATAAAAGATTTTAAACAATGTGGGATTTTTTTCATGAACATTTAAAAGTATTTTTAAACATCTCATAGCAATAGATTTAGACACTGTTGTTCAAAATGTCACTGAAGGTGGCTTTCTCGGAGGGAATAAAAAGTGCCATGATCCTTTATATCTTTCCTTGTGAAGTGGGTTTGATTTGTCCACTTTTGCCAGAACAGTAGTACTTTTTCCAAAATAAAATTTTCCTCTTGTTCAGAAGTCACGTGCATTTGAACAAATCCCTGTGCTTCCACACTGTCATCTGGACTATAAGTAACATTTCTCCTTTCGTGTATTGGCCTCATTTCTTCACTGCCTTCTTACTTTTTTTCTGCTTTTCTTCAGCAATTTCAGAGTATAAAGGTATGCTGTACCACAGAGGGACTGCATAAGGGGGATTATATTTAAATAATGATTATTCAGGTAATCAAGACTTGTAATAAATGCTGTGTTTTCTTATCTGCAGATTAAGATTTCAAATTCTGAAAAGAAAGAAGAACCCCCTCCAAAACATGTAGATGGGGTTACACCCACAAAGAATGATGCTTTGTAACACCTAAGAATAGTAACACGTAATTTTTCAGATATGCTACTTCCCACTCTTGATTATATGCCTGTACCTTCATATACATTGATGGAGGGATAGAGATGCTGACAAAAAAAAAACCAAACCAAACCAAAACAAAAAAACCCTGCTAGAACCTTAAGGGTCCACAAAAGCTATCAAACTGAGGACAACTTAGAGTATCCCAACACAAATCTTCAGGGCAAAGTGTTTATGTGATTCATTGAGCACAGCCTTGAGTGATTCAGTCTCACCTCTGAATTCCTTACAGTCAAGCACTTCAGGCAGGTCACCTCTCAGAGAGGACACGTAGGATCCTTCTTGTGGTTCCATCGTGTGGAGATAGGGGCAAAATTATTTCCTCTCTAGCCCACAACCACATTTTTATCTCAGAAGCTTCACAGTATAGTACGATTAAAAGTGCTCAGCCTCGTCTTTTAAAGCTATTTTGCTCTGCATAATGAAGTAATAATTTGCCCAGGCACTTGAACCTGATATTCTTACATTCAAGATGAGTGCATCAAAATACAGATATAGCACTCCTTTTCTTTCTCTGTGCAAACTAATGTTGAACTACTCACACTGCATAGAAAAGGTTTAAGAGATATTTATCCATCAAAACTATATCACTTACTGATTAAGATATTTTCTTGTGGACTGAGAGTCTTTTATCAAATATATAAATCTGCAAAAAAGTTCACAACCAAAATGTCCCCTATGAGCACTCTGCCCATTGGGATGGTGGCTCATAAGACTGTTTTCCTTATTTCGTGTTGACCTCTACACGTGTTTGCCAGTGCTGTCCCACATGGGAGAGTTAGGTGGGGCAGATCTCCAACTTTACTGCTGGCTCTTGGTAGCTCACAAGTGACAAAATGGGAGCAGATTTGCACAAGCCAGCTGCAGACATCTGGGCATTGAAGGAAAGTTTCCACATTTTTTGTATATGGAATCTATATCCAAATGTGAGCTGAGTTATGATTTTATGAGTATCTTGGGAGTCTGAATTATGGACTGGAACCTGAAACAATAAATTTTCCACGTGAATTTAATGCAAAACTCTTCAGCTGTAGAGCTGGTTATTAAAATTAGTATTTCCCCCCATTGGTTACCAGTATTCTTAGAATCACAGATTCACAGAAATTATGAATAAGTGTGAAGGAACATCTGAAAGTTGTTTAGTTTGACCTCCTCCTAAAAATAAGGCTAACGTTAAAGCCAGGTCAGTTCCTCAGGGCACTGCACATGTAACTTCTGAAGGTCTCCAAGGATGGAGAGTCCACAGTCTCCTTGGACAGCTGTGTCAGTGCTTTACATGCTCATTGTAAAGAACTGCTTTGCATGTCCAGTCCAAATTTCTCTTTTTGCAACTTTACCTTGTCCTTTCCTTGTGCACCCTTGAATGTGGCCCCTTCTTCTACAGTACTCTGTTAGGCAGTGGGAGACAGCAATAAATCACAGGACTGAAGCAAATCATATATTCAGAGGGGCAAAGGGAAGTGACCTGGCATAGCCAGGAAAGGAGAAGGCTGAGGGAAGTTCTCTTTGCAGCCGTTCATCTTTGTGGTTCTCCACTGAACTTCATTCTTGCTTTATAACCTTGCAGCTCTACTGTCTTCAGTCTATGCCTGTTGCAGCTGTACATGTATGTGTATGTGTAACAATTCAGATTGCCTTTCTTAGTGATGTTTTGCTTTCTCGTTCCTAGTTTTCAGAATAGTTTTGTTTATGCTAAGCAACAACCTATTTATTCCCTTTCGGTAAAATTGAAGCTTTGCGAGTAGGGAAGGGACCTCGCCAGGTTCCTTGCACTAGAAGGACAGATGAAATCAGCCACTGTTCACAGGCTACCATCCGTGACCCATAAAGCTCTATAAAGTAGCAGAGGGCATGGAGGATTTATCCTTCCAGTGTCTGTTCAGAAATTCACGTGAGTCCCTGCCTGTTCCTTCTAGGGAACTTCTGTAATTTAATATAATATAAAAAATGTCTTTTAAATTGTACAACACCTGTTTACTTGAAAGGTGACTCTATCTTTGTGAATGGGTGTGCAACATACTTGCAGCCCAGTTCCTGAAATTTTATAGGTAAGGTTTTTGCTGTTGATTTTGCATATTGATGTTATTGTAATATTGCTTTTCATTATATTAGTAGCAAACTTTCCTTTTTATGATCTTGACTTTTCTTTCAAGATTTTAGTTTTTGTAAATTCAGGCATATGAAATTTCACATGAAAATGTCATGACATCTAAATATTTTATAATATGATCAGTTTAGGCAGGAACAGGGATATATGTGCCATGTTTTTCAGATGCCACGTGTATGCTGAACAGGGATACATGTGCCACAATGCTGAGAGCTTTATAACCACGATTCATCACCTTTGCTTCCAGGAAGAGCAGAAGTTGCAACTTAGGGTGACTCAGTGTCCAAGGCTCTAGCACTGTAGAGTATTGCCAAACACCTACATTTCTGAGTAGTGCCTAGAAAATGATTCATGTAGCTTTCATAAGCTGAGAACTAAGCTGCATAAATACTGTTGCCTATCTGTTTCTGCAAGATATGTAGATATTGGGAAACTGAACAGGTTTTATAGACATTTAAAGCAATTCATTAATGCAGAGGCAGAAACCTGTGCTTCTCAGCTCACATTACAAAAACAAAGAGGTACAGTGTCCCATTTCTCCTTTAGCAGAAGGACCTCATGTTCTAGTCTTTTTACAAATAGTGTGAAGAGCAAGTTGTGTAATATTATGTCTCCCCAGCTAACCTGGAATTTCTGAACCACAGGAAAGAAGTATTCAAGATAAATATGCACTGCCCAATGCCCTTTTCTCTTAACTGTCCAAGTGCTCATTGCAAGATGAACATTCCTCAGTTTCTGAGGGAGGTCATTGGTGCTGTTTGCTATTTTGACAGAGGGCTTCCTTCTACTGTATCTCTTGAAGAGAACTTCAAAATGCCTTGTGAACATCTCTGGATGCTTTATTTGCAACATGTGGGTACGCAGAAAGTACCCTCATCAGCAGGCTTTAATCTGTCCTGAGGTGGACGGTTCTCAGTCTTACTGTTCACATTGTTTCATTTTGCATAAAGATAACTGGTTTGCTGAAACAAACTGAAAAGAGGAATACATTTCTGCCCTGTTTACTAGATCACAGGTATGTGGTGAAACGTCTCAGCATCAGTTTGTGCTCTAGAGGTCTTGGTGTTCAGTGTATTTTCCTGTGAAGGGAACAGCAGGGTTAAAAATCTCTCTGGAAAAGGTTGAATGCTGTTTCCCATATATTTTTCTGCTCTTCGGGGTTTTTTTTGCATGCACTTCTTCCTTCTTCTTTATGCTATAATGTCTAGGTGCTACTCCATAGTGATTCCTACTCTTATGTGTTCAGAAAGCCCCAGCTTTAGACTTTATACTTCTATTAAAATTCTAGCTTACTTGTAGAAAAAGTTCCTTTAAATCCTTCCTGTATGTAAATTAAAAAAACAATAACACATATAAATTCCAAAATGACAAAAATTAGGAGAGAAATATTTCTATTGTCTCCTGCATCTCTCCTTTTGTTTTAGTCCCAGGTTTCTTTGTGAATTGTGTATTGATTCTGAACATCTGGAATTGGCAATGGGAAGACTAAATGATTTGGTGTGGGTTTTGGAGTTTTTTTTGCAGAGCCTATAGTTTCTGCTTTTGCTATAGAAACTAGAAGAGTTTCTGTTTGAGTATTTAATAGTCTAGTAGTTGAAAAGAAAATAGTACCCATGGGATGATCTGTGTTTGCAAGCAAGTCTTTTATGTCTTTCAGTTACTAACACATTTACTTTAGTGTGTGTTCCAGGATGCTGACAATATTTGGACTATTCATTTCCAGATAGAATATACTACCATGTCTCTAACATGAATAGCAAGGGCTGCATTTTGCACATTGCTTATTAAGCAAAGATGTCATTGTTCTTTTGACAATGCTAAGAAATCAATTTGCACTATTTCATAGTGGTGTGACTCCCATACTGCAAACTCCATAAGACATCAATTTAATGGCCAACACAAGTGCCACGGAGTATGTTAAATTATATGTTTACAAACATATCGAAACTTGAAAGTAGAGAAAACAGTTTATTTAACCTTACAATAAATTTTAATAATAATAGAATAGCTTAGATTATCTTGTCTTAACCTGAAGGGTTTTTTTTTCAATTATTTAAAAGATTGAAACATAGTTGGCAATGATATGGACACAAAAATACTATTTGCTATGTTTTATTTTCTAAAATCTGGTTAAAAGTAACATGCAAGTAATTGAATAAAAGTACTTGTATATATGACTTACTTTGAAATAAGAATTATACCAGCAATGGATAAAAATCTTACCATGAAAGTTTAAATGAAAGTATGACAAAAAGAAGAGTAAACAATGTTTTAACCTGAAAAATGTTTGTTTCCCTGTTATCTTATAATTCCATTAATTTAATAATGTAATGGGTTCTAAAAACATATTTTCGTACATTTTAAATTGTTCGTAGAATGTTAAACCTTTTTTTCCTTTGTAATTGATAACAATATGAAAAAGATGTGAATAATTAAGAAAGTTGGATTGGTTGGAGAAGAATCTTGTATTTACACAGGCTAGTCCATACTACTCAGCACTCTGATGAAACCCACCTGACTTCCATGTAAGTCTGGTACCTGCTGGCATGTATTTCATGCATGGACATTGATTTCTATGAAGTTGAATGCTTTTCATCAACTTACCTAACCAGATGAAGGCATATTTTGCACCACATTTGGTTATTCTTGTGCTTTCTGAACACAACTGTTAGTAAAAATATGCACGCTTTTCCTTAAGATTGCCAAGTGCATGCTAAATATTAACACACAGAATGGATAATATGCAGATTGACACTTTTTTTAAGGCATATCCTAACTTCAAAGAGATACCATGATGTAATTGCTGTAGTTACTGCCACAGAAGGGAACTGGATGCTCCCAGATATCTCATTCCAGTGAAATCTCAGCAGCCACCCGAAGGCAGTTGTACATCTCCTGTGGCAGGTCAGCCCGAGTAAGATTGTTTCCATCCAGGCGCAGATGTGTGATCTTGGAATAAGTCATTGGCCCAACAACCTTACAGAAGCTGCTCAGTGGGAATTCTGAAACAAAGGGAATATGAATAAGAAAAAAAACATGAATTATTAGGACAAATAGGACAAAATCATTACTTTTTTGTTTCTAAAATGTTATCTGGAAATTGTGACATTAAATTTATTCTATTATTTTTCAGTATTTTGCACATCCACTGATATAATTCCCCATGAGTTTACTGGAACTTGAGGGGCTTGTGTTAAGAGAGGTTCTTTCCATTAGTTGTGAGAGGTTCAGAATTTCAAAACGGAGTTTTTCAAGTGCTATGTGCTCTCCATACTCATTTGATTTTTAAGGTTTTAGATTTTATATAGAGGTCTAATCTGGCATTTAGAAAAAAAAGGAAAAAAAAAAGAATCTTGAATAAAACTGGAGACATAGAGGGAGAAATCATTCATGCTGGGTACATTATGATGCAAGGGTAAAACAGTGCTACATAAGATACTGAAGAAAGTAAAAAGTTTCTGGAGAAATTGAAACCACAATACGGCCTTACCCTGAAGAATAGTCAGTCCAGTGGGTGTCTGTGTTAAATATTACTTTGTATGTGTCATTTTGACTTACTAGTTGCAAAATGAAATTTGAGGCTGGAGTAGTGGAGGAATTTTACATTTAAATCATGTAGTCGAACCTTTCCAGAACAGTAAGATTAGAAGATGAGTATAAATGTAAAAAATGTTTATAAAAATATTTCTACTTTTTTGCATTTTATATATCATGATACATATATAGCCTCTATTCAGTTGAAACATTATGTGGTTCACATAACATGAGACAGATCTTAAATGGAAAACTGTCTTGTGTCTTATGAGCAGTATTAACTGGAAACTGGAAATTACGTGAAACAGAGAAATTCTGTGCTCGGTATACATAAGCACACACATCTACATATTATACACTTCTTTCATGAAGAGAAGTTCTATCCTCAAGAGAGAATGTATGTGAATAAACCTGATGTCCTCTGTGTACCACATTATGTAATTCTGCAAAGATGGTCCTTCATTCTCATCTGTGTTTCCTTTGAGTTAGACAGAGGACTTACTTACTTAGTCTATTGAAAAGCTCCATCACTACCAAAGAAGCGGTCTGAGAGGCTTATTCTTCTTCAGGCCATTGACATCAATTAAATTCACACAGAAAATATTTTAAAGTGACCCTTTCAATGAACCCATTCACCAATGTGCGAACAAATTTCATATCTTCCTTTGCTTTACTGTTGTAAAGTACTGGTTCTCATAATTTCTGAGAAATCAAGGTAGTGTTCTCAAAATAAGATTAAATTTTATCTCCCAATCATAAGTCATTCATGGACTTTTGAAAACACCACCTTATGTATCTTTTCTGCACAACTGTTTAACTCATCTATGAAAATGTGATGACCTACATAGTGTTGTAGTACTAAAGGAAGTGAAGGAAGTCTCTTTCATATGTCCACTTTAACTTTAAATGGATTCTTTCAGAACTGGCATTACAATAATCTACTATCATTGATGAAACATGGCGTCTGTAAACTAAGCATAAATGTATACCCATCTGTACAGGCATCTCTTTAAAACATGAGAGCTTAGGTAATTTCTTTGGATACAGAGATATGATATTGAAGAATGAGTAAAGATTTGTGTTTCTTTCATAAAATAAGTTGTTTTGAGTAGGGATTAAGGAAATGTATTTCAAATGTTAGATCTTGAGCACCAATTTGCTTAAAGCAAATCAAAACTATTTCCTAGATTTTCTATATTGTACAACCTTCGTCTGGAAGGGTGAGAGATAAAATGCATCCTTAATGGCACATTTATTGAGCAGTCTATATTGCAATATAGTGTAATTTTAAGCCTGCAGACCAGTTGTGATACTCTTTCAATTCAGAATGTACCAGCTGAAGTTAATTGATGATTATTGTGAGTTAGGAGAGAAGTTTATAGGACTAGATCTGTGTGGAATTTTGTTGAATGAAAACATAAGTTCCTGAGACTTTAACCTCATTTGCTTGGCCTACAGGCTATACCATTAACTATTTAGGTCCAGTTTTCTACAGACAGTTTGGGTGTAATTTGTAAAGATTAAAATAAACATGAATTCTAATATTGATTTTTTTCCCCCATTTTCTTGTCATTCAGGAACAACATGGTAAGTATATTTTTATTGAAGGCAGACGTTTTAAAACTTTCTGAATTTACTTATTTGGTTTTTTTTTCCATATTGTTGCTTTTGAGCATAGATACTAACATTTGGTTGCAAAACAAGGTATGCTTATACAAGTTAGGTAGATGCTTAACTACTCAAAGGATGTAAAGTTCATGCATGTAAACTGCAAAATTTGTCTGTGTTACCAAAATACTCAACTGTGCTGACTGAAACCACTTTGGAAGTGGATGCAGATGTAGTCCTCACAGAAGTCAAAGGAATTCTGTCATAGACTTCAGTGGGATTTGGCTCCCAGTACCTGGTGCACACTGTTTGCATTTGGGTGTTAATATTTACGCAGTTCATATAATTGTCAGTTGTCAGAAGCATATTAAAAATGTTTGTTTTCTAATTGCAGTCTTTGCTAGTAGAAAATAAGATAAGTGGGTCTTGTGAATGCACTTGATATGTTGTTACCTATTTGATCTGTATGGGAACTGCAATCAGTGAGACTAGAGCACTGTTGCACAAAATATGTTAGTAGCTTACTTCCTCCCTTACTACACTTATTAATGTTGCAATTAAAATGTCTTCCTGAATTTATAATATTCAGGTTCAGAGGCACTAGTATGGAATTTTGCCACTAGTATGGCATTCATATTTTCCCAACAGAGAATTCGTGCTTGAGCCAGACACTGAGAGAACAAGGAGGACTGAATGGAAATTGGATTTTCATCTGAACAATCATTTTCTCACTAAAAGTGTCTATTGCTGAAAGAAACTGATATTCTAGCAAAGTACCTGAATATATGAATGTATTTGGGGAAAAAAAAAACCAAAACAAACACCAAGCAAAACAGGAACGGGCATCTCCTCTCTTTGTTCAGGTGTACAAAATGGTGGGCAATCCTAATGGGATCTGAAGTACCATAGTATCCTTGTTGGTCTGTGGTCCCACAGTGATCATATCTGAATCATTTCTGCACAGGGCCTCATAAAAATATCCTTTTGTGATTGATAGAGTGAGCAAGATAAAAGACCATAAAGCACCTCCACCACTGTGTTTAGAATAAGTACAATTACGGTACAGGTACTGATCCAGTCAATGGACTGGAGGAGAATATGTGTCCCTTTCACTCTCCTCTGGAACATTTTCACATTCCACCTTGTTATGATACATTCACGTGGTATCTTCTTATTGGAGTTTCATGTGGAAACAACTCTCTACTCAATCCTTTACAAGTACAAATGAAATATTGAAAAGTCCACCTATCACTGAAGCTCTTAGATTCTTCTACTTTTTTGCATCCTACAGAGTTTCTTTTTGCCTTGAGAAGTCTGTAAAACAAGCGCATGTGTGTGTGTGCATATATGTATATATATGTATGTAAGTATAATAATAATGGCAGGATTTTATAAACCTCCCACACTCCTATCCTAGCTTGGAGATTGAAGTAGCATCAAGTACAGTAGATGGACTATACAGTTGATACCTAACTTACATTCAATATAATGGATGTGCTCCAATTTATTAGTTAGAGATCAGAGGAATTACTCTGGATTTGTCTTCATTCCAGTTTGCTATCTGCTTTGCCCGCTGCTCCTCACACCACAGATAAAGACAGAACATACTAAAGTGAAGCCAATTCTGCTACATTTTTTTTTAGATGTGTATTTATTAACTGTTGTTCAAAAAGCTCAAAGTAACTCAAATGAGGATATTTTTCATACAAGTAATTTTTTAATGTATAGCAATGATAATGACTGTAGTAAGCCCAGGATGAAACTCATGGACTTAGAGAAATATTTCCTTTCTTTGTGGTAATATCAAAAGGGTTGGAACCAGATTACTCTTCCTTAGACAAGTATAAATGTTAATTGATAGCCTAAAGATACCTGAGAAAAAGGGAGACAATAGCAAATGAAGAAATGTAGAGATTTTTTTTATGTTAGGTTTCAGTATATAAGTGAAAACTTTAAGCTAGGTAAGCATAATCTGAAAGGTTGCACTTTTTGTACATTTTAGGCCAAATTATCATTACCCCTAATACAGAAGGCTCCCTCTCACAGGATATGGAAGGCAAGCTGACCTTGTTTACAGTCATCCTTACACAAATGTCTGGCAAATTAAAATAATTTATTAAAAAAAGAAACTGGTCATTTATTTGAGGCTCAAATACTCAATAGTCAATCAACACGATTTTTAGAAAGACTAAGCACTCACAGCTGTAGGTCAGATGTAATGAATAGTGAACTGCAAAGGCTTTGATCATCTTATATCTGGTACTTCATTAAACTGAATTGCTTATTGGTTACTAAATTTTGTCCCACATTGTCAATCAACTTCTTAGGGAACACAATATTATGCCTGTGAAAATAGATAGTGAGGAAAATTGATTATTGAAGTCTGATAGATTTTATGGTTAAGCAAAAACCAGTAAATCAGAGTTCTCTTGCATCAGTCCATGGGGTAAAAGGGACAGTGCAGCCATAATCTGTGCACACCCACTCCTCACACCACCCCTCCTCTGCTGCTCACTAGTACTCTGGAAATAGAGCTTTCATTGAAAAACTAAATTGTTGTCACAATTGCTCAGAAGTCCTTGTAAATGTGAATGGAAAGCAAACTCTGTATCTCGGTATCTTGCAGAAGGCTCAAAAAGACCATTCTAAGCAGGGAAAATTGCCTTGTAAATCTCATGACAAATTAAACATCATCATCATTAGCTCTTTTAGGAGAGGGAGAGTATCTGATAGAGTTCTATGGCTGGCTGTATGTAGTGCCTCAGGTGGGAAGCAGTAACTCATTGTTTTCCCTCACTAAACAAAACCAGAACAACAAGGAACTGGGATGCAAAAGGGAAAAAAAAAGATCGTAATGCTGAGGAAGATGTGAAGCATACTGAAAACAAAACATTTCAAAAGGTCTTGCCCTCTGTCTGGTGAGATTAGCTCTAAAATATTTAGCTTTAAAGGCTATGTCTGTATGGAGTTAGCTATGTATGGAAGAGCTAACACTGATAACCAAAACCCCTGACGGATACAAGCAGGGAAACAGAAGAGAGAGGTTTATGGTTCACTATGCCAGCTAGCAAGATGATGTAACTCCTTCTGCAGAAACTCTGTTCTTTTTGACAGACCACAGTCACAGACCACTGCTGACAGAGGTGCAGCTGAAGAGTTTCTGATGTGATGGTGACAGACATGCTCTCCAACATCTCTTTCCCACTCCAGGACTAGGTTAGCCACATAAAAGCCCTGTCTCAGTAGAAACCTCCATGTTCTCATGCAAGGTGTGACATTTATTGGCTTCAGAAGGGCTTCAGAAGGAATATTTTTTTCAAATCATGCTTGAATGGAGACAAGCGTGCCACCTGGTTGCACAATGTGGGAAAGAGGAATGAAAATAAGAAAACACAGGGGCAGCTCTTTCAATTTTAAGATGGGTTTGGAGGGATACTGCATGAAAGAAGGGAGGAAAGAGAAAAAAACAGCTATTCTGTTTTATCTTTTTCACCGAGCCTTGTGCCTGATACCTTACAAATTTGTTGTCTTCTCCCTCTCTCCTCCCTCTAGCACGTTCACTGCTAGCCTTCTGAAAGGTTATACATATCATAGTCAGATCCACAGCTGATATTTGTCTCTTTTTGATCACTTATGAACTTCAAACATCTTCCACACTGATTAAACTTTTCCCTCAAATGTTATAAGTCAACTCCATTGGCTTCCATGGAGTTACTCCAATTTACATGAGATGAGAATTTGGCCAATAACACTCATCATTAGTATGAAAACAGAAATTTCTGTCTTTAAGGTTAATTTGAGCAGCTATCAGATAAATGTATGTCTTTTAACATTAATGTGGACAACAGTCAGAGAAATGTCAGTGTGCAAACAGTCTAACCAGTACCATTTCTTCAGACTGGTTGATCTAATTTTTCAGATACTTACATTGACCATCAGTATGCAGACTGTGGCAAATAATATTGAAAATATGCAAATTTAACTCACTGTTAATTTTGTTGACTTGGAGGTAGAAGTTTTCAAGGTTCTCACTGACGGTTGGAATGCTCTTCAGTTGATTGAAGGAGAGATCCAACTCAACCAGCGATGTGATATTGAAGACATTGCCTGGTATTCCAGAATCTGTTAATTGATTGTGGGATAAACGTAAATATTGCAGAGCTTTAAAACCTTGGAAGTACTCATCAGGAACATTGGAGATCTGGTTATTATCAAAATACAGCATGAGTAAGGAGTGAGGCAGTCCTGTTGGTAGTTTTGTAAGTCGATTGAAACTTAAGTCAAGATACAAAAGTGAATTCAGGCCTTTAAAAGCCCCAGAAATAGACTCTGCTTTCAGCTGGTTGTTCTGGAGGTGAATGACAGTCAGATTCACTAGCCCCTCAAGTGCTCCGGGATTGACTTTTGTGATCTTGTTGTGACTTAATTGCAGGTCATCCAGAGTTTTAGGGAGTGGCCCAACAGCTTCAGTCAAATTGTTGTAGTTGATGTGAAGTTTCTTCAGATGCTTTAGTTTAGAGAAGACTCTTCCCTTAATTTTTGAATTTTCCAAATGGTTGTGATCTAGGATTAGCCACTGTAGGTCTGTTACATTATCAAACGTATTCTCTTCAATGCCCTCAATCATATTGTTTCGAAGATAAAGGTATTTTATTCCACTTGGTACAATTGGAATGGTTTTCAGTTTAAGATTGTCACAATACATGGCAGTAGGGTAGCTTAAAGGACAATTACATTCTGGGGCACAAACTGCTGAGGATGGCCCAAAAGGATCATAACCATAATCATCTGCAGGACCATAGTCATACTGGCAAAAAATGCCACTAATCAGTAACAGAAAGATGGGTAGGGAGTTTAAAGTCATCTTTGCAGTGTGTCTTGTCCCTGTAGAGTGAAAGGGAATAAAAAAGTTATAGCTTTAATTTTATCTCTCTTTCAGTAATATTTGAAATTTTACCACATAAAGATTATAATAAAAAAAAATTTAGATTTCCTGTTTCAAAATATTAATTAGGAAAAAAATATTAGTTTGCTAGTATTGCATTGTTACTGCTACAAACTTACAGTCCCTGTCTTCTTATAATCTGCCTTTGTAATGCAAAATTGCACATCATTCTGGTGGTGTAAGTAAAACATTCTTTATATCTTCCTGCATTCATTCATTAAGTCCCAGGATGATAAAGTCCAAGTTTTTTAAACTTGGCACAGAAGATTTTTCAGTTTTGCTGAAGACTATGTTCAGAGGCAGTTCTGCCATTCGAATTCTATCAAGCATTCCTAATATACTGAATTGCATTCATATCTAAACAACAAATGTCAATTTGACTTACGTTTAAAAGAGCCAGTAAAGTTACAAACTGAGGGTAATGACCTGCTATATAGTGTCTTCTTAAGATGCTTGTAGCTTGAAATACCTTCTTCTCACGGATCATATCCAGTAAAGCATGATCCACTAAGTTTCATATTCTCCTAAAGAACAAACTAATAGAAATATATAGCATATTCTCCTGGACATGTCAAACAATCAGCATTGCATATTTATGCATCAGTGTACTCTACCTAACATGCATCTATAGTGGATCTGAAATGATTTAATTTCAGATAGTGCAAATGGTCTTGCAAATTCTCTATATAACAATGAATGTGTTGATTACATTATATGACTATTCTAAATAAATAGAACAACAAAGCACTGGCTTCACATAGGTGGTATTCCAGTTCACATACAGCAAGAGGACGTTCAGTGTCCTTGGGGATGTTTTGCTGTGATCCAGTACCGAGTGGTCTCACCTTACTTTTTAAGGGCATACCTTTCTCATCAGAAGATTAGTATCTTGCTTTTATTTCTTACAACCTAGATAGATGTTGTGTTGGAAAAGTGGATCTGGCATCACTGAAGTCAGTGAGCTTACTTTGATTTTCACGAGTAAAAGACAAGACTCAGTGTGCTCAACTACTGTTCAGAGAGTGAGACAGTTAAGAAAGTTCTTAGAATCTTCTTGTTCTCAAGTAGTATCAGAAAGTATGTGAAGCCTGTAAACAGACTGCCAGACATTGATTTCAGATCTGGGCAATCTTCCAGCAGAGTAAGTTAGTCTTACTACTGGCATTGTTTAGCATTACACAGAGTACCTAGTGTTAAAATGCAGGGCCATAGCTAGAAAATCTTCCATAATTCTAAATTTCCTTGCTTTATTGACTTGATAAAAGCTGCATCAAATTCTAGTCAGCTAATAATCTCAACTAAAGTACCTCTAGGCAGGGCCTACTAATCTCATGCAGTATAGCATGAAGATTTTTTAAAAAATGTTTTCATGTTATCTCCAGTCAATCACACACGAAGTCCCTCTGCTAGATATTAAGCTGCTGTACCCTGAATTAGAAGGATGATTGCATATCTTTTCCATGGTGTTAGTCCCATCACATTTACTTAATTACAAACCGTAGGATAGAGTAATCACTGAAATATGAATTATCAGTGTAATTTCCTTTGTCTGTTCTTCATTACTGCATGAGAACATGCAAACTCAACCTTCAGTCCCCTGCTGGTATAAATAAGTATAGCTCTCCTGAAAGTAAAGACACTACAGTGACACAATTCAGCTCAAAATCTGCTCCTATTTAGGTACTAAATATTAAGGATGGGGGACTAACTTCTTTGTTCATGGTATAAGACATAGTGTAATGAACTTCTTGGATTACACTCTTTGACCTTCTGGTGGTATTTTTGCACATCTGCATCATTTTATAATCTTACTGATAAAGTAGCATAAACATCCTATTTTAAATTTGAATTCTATTTTAAATTTGTTCTTCTAGTTTCAGATTATTTTTGTAATGTTGTATTTTATTACTGATATCATAGGCTGACAGTTATTTTAAATAGTATACAAGGTTTAACTACTCTGCAGAACCTGGAAAATCATTTAAAAATTTAGATAGCAAGTGGTTTGAATTATTTTATTAACTATATTTTTAATTGTAGGTGACAATTCTGTAGTGCAAGGGCACTACAGATATGTATGAGTATGAGTGTGATATAAAGTAGCACAATACAGTACATTTGTATTATAGTTAATTTGCTTTATTAATGGATTTCTCATCTATGTATCTAAATGTATCTCTGTCAGAAGTGTAAAAGGTAAATAGAACTTGTACATATGCTTAATTGTTACACTGAACTGTATTAATCCAAAAGATAAAATCACAATACATTCTTAGACTTTTATCTTATGATATGTTTGAACTAGTTGCCTGTGTTTGTTCTACCCAGTTATGTTGTAAAATACCTGTGAAAATATTTATGAAGTTGCTGAGGCAACTTGCCAAAACACACTAAGTGACAAATCTACGATTTTGGAAAAATGCTTACTACAGTAGAGTAGCAAACTATTCAAACTGTATGGAGCTACTCTATACTACTTTAATTCTAAAGTTGTTGTAAAACAAAATAAATATAAGTTTATGATTCAATCAACCTTAAACTAAATATACTTTAATTCTGCAGCATATCTTACACAGTTTGCAAAGGATTTAATTTTCAAAAGTTTCAATAGTATATTTAAAATGTGCTTGAAAATTAACTAAAAATTTCAAAATACCTATAATTTTTCTCTCATTGTTTACCTGATTAATTATTTAAATATCAGGATATCTTGTCTTTTTGTAAAATGAAGCAAAATTATTTAACAAATGGAGTCTGTGGGGCTCTTACTAATAGATTATGAATGAGCAAGTAAGCAGTGAGTAGTCTTACAAATTTCTTTGTACTGTGTATCAACTCTTCTTTTGAAGTAAAACAAAACAGACTGTAAAAAAGTGCAACACTGATGTACAAAATATGTGAGGTTGTTTTAAGGAAACTGAGAAAGCAAATCCACTAAGCAACTGTTGATTTGTGTTCAATTTACAAATTGGCAAACTTATCCTGACATGTTTTCACATTCCCATTACAGCTACATTTAAATAGCTGAACATTACAGTTAAAACATGCAGCAGCACTTACCTTACTGCCTTGAAGCTGCTTTCCTTAATTCCCAGAGCAGATGCGATAAGGGACTGTATCGACCAATATATGCTGTAAACAGTGTCAGGAGGTAAAAGTCTGCCAGATCCTCTGTGTTACAAGAGGGGGGGGAAAAAAAAAAAAAAGCCCTAGTCACGCTGTTCTCTGAAGCTGCTATGTCATCATGGTGAATTTGTAGTGTAGCATGTACGAAAATGCAGCTCTCTAATGAAGTGCAGGTGGATACCATATTTTGTGCAAGGACAACCCATCTGTTATTCTTGTGAGATGAGAGAAGGATCAGTGTTTCACAAACTTGAGAAAGTTTAGACCACTAGCCATAGCTACAAGGATTTTTTTGTATTTTAGAGGGAAAACATTTTAGATTATAAAACAAATTACAAACAGACTTTTGTTTTCCAGTTTATTTTATACTGCTAGACATGAGCTAACAAATAGTGTTCAGACCTCAATGCTGCTGTGCTTCTTTAGCCAAGTGACTCATTCATTTTTCTGCCTTTTTCTTTAACTATCTTGTGTCCACAGTAAATTATCCTTAACAAATTTTTAGTTTGAGGATCTGAACCAAAAATGAAGGATTAGCTTTGAATTATAACCTTTTCCACAACATTAAATACAGAGTTCAAAGCTTCTTCTGCAAAGCATTGGAATTTACTTGGTCTGGAGATTTACTTTGGTGATTGAATGCATGTTTGTTTAATAAAAATACATCCCAGGAATGGTTTTTCAGCAGTTACTGTAAACTCACTTTATACATTTGTTCATTTTTGCACTTACAGCTTTCTCCTGCTTTTCAGAATCTGGAACTACTTAGCTTTACATTGTCTGTTTCTTATTCCATGGATGTAGTTCAAGAATGCATCTTAAGGCTTGGATGAGATCTTATTTTCACGAGGTAATGCCAAAAATAATGCACTAAGACAGTAACTGTTTAAAGTGTGTCTTAATGTTTCCGTAAGAACCTTCCCTTATCTCTAAATTGTAGATATTTTCCCTTTTTATGGGATGTAAGCTCTTTCTTATAAAACTGGATGGGGACAAAAGTGAAACATCCGTAAAGAAAACATGCACAAGCTATTTTAAAGTGTCTTGTGTGTTTAATTGTGTTTAACTGTAATTGTTGTGTGTACAGATTAAGTTTCTCATCTATTATAAACCAGCTATCTTTACAAAAAGTCATGGTACAGGATGTGGCTGGGCTGGTGAACCCTAGCAGCTTCCTGAAGAAGAGGAGCCTGGATGTGGGCTTCACCCTCAAATTTGCTGCTGATGCATCTAGGCTTCCACGTCAGTGAAAGTTACTGGGAGCAGGGAAAGGCCTGGCATAATTCAATGCACTTTACCAAGAAGAGGAAGGATGTCAAATGATTACAGACCTCCATGCTTCTGGAATATCACAATTCGCAAACAAATTTTGCTCAAGGCAGAGTACCAAGTGCCAGTGCAGCCCATAGGGAGCGGATGTGACTCTTCTGATGTTCTGACATCACGCCTGTCCCCCTGGTGTGGGAGAACCATTTACACATTAGGAGACATGCTGATGACAGACGATCGCTACATCACTATTTGGATGATGCAAGTAAGTGAATGTGAAGCAGTAGGATTACGATAGTGCATTAAGCTAAGTAGGTGAAGAAGCGTGCATCACATCAGAGCTAGAAATGCAGAAGGGAACAAAGCTGTTGTTGTTCTGCATGTGGACAAACAGAGCCCAGATGGAGTTTCTCATGCACAGTATGATACTTGTCTGAAAATTACTTCATTAGTTTCAGCTGACCAAGGAAAACCTAAATTGTAGCCGTGACTGCAAATGGGGCAACAAGCAGGAGCATCCAGCAAAAGATCAATTGGATTAAATAAAAGATTTTTAATACAGAAAGAGAAGTCCCTTAAGGCAATATTGAGGTTTGCTCTGTGGAAGAAGGCACAGCAAGCTGAGCAATGGATTATAATGTTTGCAAACAGGATTTTAAAATTCATAGGGAAGTCATTAGTTGTGTTTTCTCTGATTAAAGTTTTGTTTTGAAGGACAAGCTTAATTTTATATTAAATTACTACATATTTTGATCTTTCAGTAATAGATGTAGTTTTACATTTGCAGTACAAATAGAATTGTACATTGGCTGCAAATACAGGATAGTGCAGGCTTAATATGTTTTTGTCACAGTTATATTTATGCATCAGTTGTTTATTACATTGATTTCTCTAGGTCCAGTATACATCCTTTTTCTCATTCTGTTAACAGAAATACAAAGCCTGTATGTCTTTCTAACTTGCAGAAAAACCTTATTAAACTAATGTGAGGATATTTTGCAATTGACGTATGGTAAAAGCTTGGGTCAGATAAAGCCCATCTGAGACTTTTTCATTCTTATAGTTCCTGTCTTATTGATTGTTTTAGATTAGCTATATAAATTGCACAGTCAAGATGAAAGATCACATGCCTTCCATCGGGTGCATCGCGATGAAGAACAAGTCAGGCAAAAAGGCCAGGAGGCCTGCGTGGATGAGCAAGGAGCTCCTGGACCAACTGAAAGTTAAGAAGGAAGCCTATAGAGGGTGGAAACGGAGGCAGGTAGCCTGGGAGGACTACAAAGAGGCTGTGTGGGTGGCCAGGGATCAGGTGAGGAAAGCTAAAGCCCTGATGTAATTGAATCTGGGCAGGGATATAAAAAGCAACAAGAAAAGCATAGGTATGTAGGGGACAAAAGAAAGTCCAAGGAGAATGTAGGCCCTCTCCAGAAGGAAACTGATGTCCTGGTTACCCGGGACATGGAGAAGGCTGAGGTACTCAATGACTTTTTTGCCTCGGTCTTCACCGATAAGGGCTCTTGTCTCACCACCCAAGCTGTGGAAGGCACAAGCAGGGACTGTAAGGATGAAGAACCGCCCACTGTACTCGAAGAGCAGGTTCAGGAACATCTGAGGAACTTGAAGGTGAACAAGTCCATGGAACCTGATGACATCCATCCACAGGTCCTGAGGGAACTGGCGGATGAAGTTGCCAAGCCACTGGCCATTGTATTTGAGAAGTCGTGGCGGTCTGGTGAGGTCCCCGATGACTGGAAGAGAGGGAACATAACCCTCATTTTTAAAAGGGAACAAGGAGGACCCGGGCAACTACAGGCCGGTCAGCCTCACCTCTGTGCCTGGCAAGGTCATGGAGCAGATTCTGCTGGAAACCATGCTAAGGCACATGGAGAGCAAGGAGGTGGTTGGTGACAGCCAACATGGCTTCACCAAGGGCAGATCGTGCCTGACCAATTTGGTGGCCTTCTATGACAGGGTGACAGCATCGGTGGACAAGGGACGAGCAACGGATATCATCTACCTGGACTTGTGCAAAGCTTTTGACACTGTCCGGCACAATATCCTTCTCTCTAAACTAGAGAGGCATGGGTTTGATGGACAGACCACTCAGTGGATAAGGAGTTGGCTGGATGGCCGCACTCAGAGAGTGGTGGCCAACGGCTCAATGTCCAAGTGGAGACCAGTCATGAGTGGCATCCATCAGGGGTCCGTGTTGGGCCCGGCCCTGTTCAACATCTTTGTCGGTGACATGGACAGTGGGATAGAGTGCACCCTCAGCAAGTTCGCCGACGACACCAAGCTGTGTGGTGCCATCAACACGCTGGAAGGGAGGGATGCCATCCAGAGGGACCTGGACAGGCTGGAGAGGTGGGCTGGTGCCAACCTCATGCAGTTCAACCAGGCCAAGTGCAAGGTCCTGCACCTGGGTCGTGGCAATCCCAGGCACAGATACAGGTTGGGCGGAGAATGGATTGAGAGCAGCCCTGAGGAGAAGGACTTGGGAGTGCTGGTGGACGAGAAGCTCAACGTGAGCTGGCAATGTGCCCTTGTGGCCCAGAAGGCCAGCCACATCCTGGGCTGCATCAAGAGGAGCGTGGCCAGCAGGTTGAGGGAGGTGATTCTGCCCCTCTACTCTGCTCTAGTGAAACCCCACCTGGAGTACTGTGTCCAGTTCTGGAGCCCCCAACATAAGAAGGACATGGACCAGCTGGAGAAGGTCCAGAGGAGGGCCACGAAGATGATAAGAGGGCTGGAGCACCTCTCCTATGAGGACAGGCTGAGCGCGTTGGGGCTGTTCAGCCTGGAGAAGAGGAGGCTCCGGGGAGACCTGATAGCGGTCTTCCAGTACCTCAAGGGGGCCTACAAGAAAGACGGGGAGAGACTGTTCAGTAGGGCCTGTTGTGATAGGACGAGGGGTAATGGTTTTAAAATAGAGGGAGGTAGATTTAGATTGGATATTAGGAAAAAAATTTTTACAATGAGAGTTGTAGAACACTGGAACAGGTTGCCCAGAGAGGTGGT
>JAAGAY010131926.1:0-77705 GCA_011801015.1 Ardeotis arabs
GAATTAAACAAAATTAGTGTTTTCATTTTGGGCATGAAGTTTTGAGTTGCAAATGAAGATGAGAAAATGAACCATATTTCCTGTTTATGCTACCAAGATTCTCATTAAGGTGTCTCCTCTTTGACCTATGCTGTTATGAGGAAGAAACTACGGCGAGTAAGCTTACACTAATGAGAGGCGAGAATATCCCCGCTTTTTCACAATTAGTATAAACGTACTGGGGAGCCAGATGGGACCTTTAAAATTTTCCACAATTATATGCCTGCTGCAGATAACGGCAAAGACCCCACAATGGCTATTTTAAAGCAACACTTAAATGAATAAATTAGCAGACTTTTTTTTTTTTTCAGATTCATTTTTCCCCCTTTGGTTGTGTTTTGATGTTTGGTGAGTTCTGGGGAAGAGAGAAGAGTGGGAAAGAGGTGATTTACTGGAATGTTTGCATTTAAAATGATATATTTCATACAGCCTATCCAGAGTCAGGTTTTTATTTGATAAAAGGAGAGCTGAACGATATTTTTTTAAAACCCTATGGTAGCTTTCATAAGCAGCAACTAATTCTGTCATTTTTATCTCACTAAAACACCAGTGTCCGTGCCTCTCCCACAACTCACGGTGTTGCTTCTCTGCTTATAATCCCCTGCTTCCCTCATGCGCCGTTCACATCTCCTCAGGCTCCGCCACGCCAGCTACTCCAAACCGCACCGTTCCTGGCTTTTGGGTCTCTGCACTGAGCGCCTTTTGCACGTGTGAATATGATTCTGTATGCCTGCTCCTTGCTGATCAAAGAATACTCTTTCTTCTTCAGAACACGCATTTTCTGAATGGGTTTATTCGTGCTGTTTCCAAAAAGTCTGGGAATGAGCGATAAAAGAAGTCGGAGTGCTTGTGCTCAGATACACCATTGCAGTTCAGTGCCTTCAGAGGGACTTGTCCATGTGCATTAGATATTAGCAATCCCCAAAAATCAGATCCCTTCATGATATCAGATACTGGGCATTGCCATGTGACGTGACAAGAGAGGTCGATCCCTACACAGAGCCTCTTTTCATTCTGAGTCTACTGGCACAAACGTATTTGCAAACCCCACGCTGCCTTCCCCAAAAGACCTCTCTTGCGCTCGTATCAGTGAGCCTGGGCCAAGAAGAGGTGGATATCTGACTGAGTTTGGATGGCCGTGAGGAGAAATCTCCATACAAGGAGCCTACCTCAATATCAGCACAATAGAGAGTCATGAAAAGCTGCTTCAGAATTTGAAAACCAGTTCTGCTTTACCTGATTTAAATCTGAAGACAGTGCAGGAAGGAAATAACCAATACCAGTCTTAAATCTCTGTGGTGTACGGACCATTGGCTTACGTAACTGCACTGCTGCTGGAAACAGTCATTCAGGAAAACAGATTTGGCACCATAAACAAAGTCCAATTATTTCCGTTTACCGTGGCATTCAAGAAAATTACCAATAAATAAAACAACTGGCAAGGCTTTAAGATCCATGAGAGTACCCAGCAGTGTAACAAACAAAACAGTCTCGTTATGACCGTTATAACAGACACAGTGGGGCCAATTTTCCAAACTTCACAATAATACGGAAAGCCCCGCAGAGTGCTTGCTCTTCACTTGTTCATCTTACTTCCTTCACTGGGTCTCATAATTAATTTAAACTGTATAATTCAAGAACAGTTGTTTCATTGTATAGCCAACTTTGTAGAGTTTTAAATTTTGGGAATGCTCATTGGAAATATTTATGGAAGAGTTGAAATTGCAGTTGTATCTACCTTGGTCGCTTGCACTGAGTTTAGCGTTGCTTAAGGTACGGCTTCACCCCAAAACTGGCACAGAAATCGGTATTTTCCCTCCTCTCATAACACTGCGCTACCCTGAAACGTGTGTTTCATGGTGGTCCTCAACGTGAATAAGGGCTGTTTGCACAGAAGTCCACAGGACAACAAATTTAGGGCTCATCTAACCTGCAGAAGGATGGGATGTGACTTCAAGGCAACCAGGATGAAAAGATCGTGGCCTGTCGGCTGAGCTGCTTGCCCTGCCCACGTGTAGCTGTCAACCCCCACAATTACACGGCAAAACCCTGCGACTGTGGTGGAACGGGAGCTTATAGACAAGGAGTTATTGACGGTCAGCTGAGGAACGGTAACTCATTAAGCCATGGTGATATTATTGCTTGCAATGCTCTGTCCATACAGTTAATCAATTTTCTAAGTGAATGAAAGTGAATTAA
The DNA here is from genome assembly GCA_011801015.1 of Ardeotis arabs. Lineage (NCBI taxonomy): Eukaryota > Metazoa > Chordata > Aves > Otidiformes > Otididae > Ardeotis > Ardeotis arabs. The sequence continues at coordinate 2,239 of JAAGAY010131926.1, forward strand.
GGCCGCTTTAATTCCAAATGAGAATGTCGACACAAGCATTTAGTGAAGTTCGACTAATCCATTTAAAACAAACTTAGATTTGTTTCTCTCAGTAGCTGTATGTAGATAACTCTGGGACAGGTTCAACACAGCGACTCGGGCTTCGTCCCTCCGACAGCCCAACTTAATCCAGTCCTCACCCGACAGAGGTGGAAATCCCACACCACATGACAAGGCTGAATATCTGAGCTCTGCATCTGCCCAGCTGTGATCTGATGCACGTTATGTATGATAAATATTTAGGTGCTTTTTAGCAAGTAGATGATGAACAGGGTAACATAAAACACTGTATGCAGAAAAAGAATATAAGTAATTGTTAATTAACTCAGCTTATACATTTACTCTTCGTGGGTCATCAGCATCTTACCTCAAGTGTGCAGGGACAAACCAAACCAAACTGTAAGAACAAAGCAGATTTGCTTAAGAAATAGAGCTGATAAAAATATAGGAAACTATACAGAAAAAACTTCAGACAGAAGGTTTTTCTGTCCGTACCTCAGAAGGTACATTAGCCACTCACTCCTCATTCCTGACCACTCGCAGAAACGCGTGCAGCTTGTGTCATTTTTAACGGCACAGCAGTGAAAGAATAATAGCGATGCTGAGAGTGTTAACGCCCTTTGAACTACCACTATGCTTCAGCGTTAACATGCCATTTCGAGGAATTCTGCCATTCCTCATTTCTCTGAAAGCTTATTTCACCTTGGCAACTTTTGGGTACAGCTTCAAGCACCTGCCCTTCAATTTGTATGTGGAAGATTTACTTCCAATCCAAAGGGACTGCAGGCTTACTTTGTTTTCACGGTAAATGTTTTATTTTTTTTTAGTAAAGGGCTGGATGGAAGCGCCATGAAAGTGAAATAAAAAAAAAAAAAAATAAAAAGAAGTTTTAATATAGACCAATCATTGTCGTATCAAATAACCCACAGGAAACATGGAAAAAGCAAAGCATTGCCATAGCGTGCCACACAGAAGAAACATCACAATGAGCCCCGAGGCTTGAGAAGACACCTTGTCTCCTTGAAGCTGATGGGAATTTTGCCACTGGCTCAGTGGAGACGGGTTTACACCCACACTGTCTCACAAGTGAATGCTCAGCTGCTGAAGCGCAGGATGGCAGCCACCCTAGAAAAACACCAGCCTGAACCATGACACAGGCTGGCTCAATCCAAAACCGGTTCTGAGCTCAAGGACTGAGGTTTTGGCATGACTTTGTACCTGCTCTTGTTTAATTTGCCACAGTCTTATCCAGGAATGGCACACAGCTAAGTGAGAGGAATCTCCTAACAAACATGACATGCAGAACAGCCAGGGCACTGAATAGTGGCAGGTCAAGAGATGACTGGAAGCAACTGCTAAAGGAAATGAAGATTTATTTCCTGCCTTGAAAAATTCGGAAAAAAATCAATCAAATAAACTTTATTTCATCCCATGAAAAGATATGTTTTTGAAAAGGTAATAAAAATAGCTGAAAACACTGAGCCGCATCTCCCATGTTCAAAGTATTTTGTATACAGACTCAATTATTTTTTCCCATCTCGTTCCTGCTGCAAAGCAGTTGGGTCATGCACCTGTGTGTTCCGATAGGCAGAAAAATCTGGTTAGGGATAACTACAGTTTTATTGTATTGACTGTTAACTGCTCCTCAGAAAGAGATGTGACTTGGCCACTGGCCCTACGCCTGGCTAATGCCCAAGTTATCCCCCCAGTTATGTGGTCATTCTGTTGGGTTAATACGGATTTGTGTAACAAAAGTATCAGATTACTTTAAATACTGACCTGCCTCCAAGTGGTAATTACAGTAACAAAAGGAGCAGGCACCCAAACACAACTGGGTATCTCTTATCTCTTACTCTTCCCCAAACAGCCAGAATAAACCAGGGACAAAGCCCCTAATTAGTTCCAAGCTCCGCCTAGCACTTCTGACCCACTCACACCAGAGCTGGTGCACCACAAGGAAGACTTCTTCACCCCTGCCTACCCAGGAATAGCTCAGTACAAAAAGCCCAGAGTTCTGAAACCATTTTGAAGCCAAGCAAATGGACTTTTTGCGATCAAAGAACACACTGTCCTGTGGACTGCAACGACTCCGGCCGTGGGCAAAGGAAAGGTTTTCCTGAGAGGTATCCCTTAGCAAATGAGATGGAGTATGAAAATCTAGGAAGTGCCTTTCACTTTGTTCTCCCTAAAGCAGTCTCCAAAGAACACATCTGAGGTGACCTTGTCATTGCTCAACGTGAGTTGGGCCAAAAGGTAAAAGACTGGTACTTGTTTGATCCTCGTGGGATTGCCAGTCACTTACAAAGACTATTCAAATGATCTCCTTAATTAACAACCCTACTTCCAAAGATCCTTTCAGGTGCCCATAGAAAGGCAACAATTTATGTTAGGCAGGCATAATTTCCATCTGATTTTTTTTTTTCCGTTGAAAAGATTTTTGCACAGCTGGCTGCAAGCTTTTCATGCTTACCTGGGGGTAAGAATCCTTCGTACCATAAATCTGGGGCTCAGCAATGCTCTTGCTACCTACTGATGTTTATTATGACGACTACTCATGTGAGAAAAGATGCCTAATTCTAGAAAATACCCGCAATTTTTTGATACCATGCAAGAAATGAGCTTACACCTAACCCAATACAGGCATGAATAATGTATTACAGGAGAAAAAAATTTGCTTTAAGGTGATGCATTACATTTGGGGTAGGTATTCCAGCTCCGTTCCCTTGTTGCTGTTTGGGATGTTGAAGAGCTATCTATCCCTGCACCTCCACAGCCTGAGTACATCCCTTTCCCAGCGAAGCCAATGCCATTGATCAAGAAGAGAAGTGCCTAGTTAGCCACCTGTCCATTCTTCCGCAGGGAGAGTCCTGCCCATGTGTTATACCCTGATCTGCAGCGTTAAAAGCAGGTCCTGGTTTTCCTACAATTAATGGTTACAGACATATCGATCTAGACGTGAGAAAGGTCACACTCCCAGAAGTCAGACACATAAAAGAGAAAAATGGAGATGAAACAGCTTTACTCTTCCAACGGTGTGTTACGGCTGCTGAGCTGCAAAGCATCTTTCCAAAACTGTTTGTCTGCATACAGGACTGAGATGGGGAGGTAAAATTTGCCTTAGCTACAATATCCCAGTTTACTATATCCCGCTTTGCAACATCCCAACTTTTACAAGCCTCACCATTACCACAATACCACGTTTTAATCACAGAGAATGTCACCTTCGTATTAAAACAATCCAGACAGTTTTCAGCGTATGTGACTGAGCAGAGCCCTCTGAGGCTGAAGGATGCCCATGGTATTACTCATTGTTTTACACTGAATGAAGAGAGAAACGAATTCACTGTCCTTTTGTACTGGGAACAGAATAATGCATGTGATTTTCCACTTTGAAAAGATATTTAATAATCTCATTTAACGTTGAGTTAAACATTTCATTGTTTGCCATGACTAATCCACAGATTTGAAGGGAAAATTCCACTTTAAAGGGTAATGGAGCATCTCTGTTCCTTCACTTTTGAATTAGTACTAACACAACTTTGAAAATAAGTACCAATTTGTGGCGAGACTTTGCAGGATGTGTCCTAACGCACTTATCGTAAGTATGCTGAAATAGAGGGTGCTTTGAATAACAAATGCAAATGCGGCCAGACTAGTAAAACCAGCGCACTCTTCACTGAGAGAGACCTTCTAATTAAATGAATAAACTTATTCTGAAAGATGTTCAATGAAGGATACAGAATGGGATTATTCTACTCCATCAAGCACCCTTTTGATGTTTAATGAAACTACAACACCAGGTAAATTATGGTTTTGTGTTCACTGCACACTTTCAAATGAGATTATAAAGAAAAATCCAATATATTCTAAGAGGGTCAAATATATTTTTATATCTCTGTCTGGAGAGAAAACCTCCAGAATGATCATTTAGAAGTATGCAGCCGACTACTGAGAGAACATTTAAATAAACACACTGGTATTAAAACATAGAAACCACATAAACGTTGCTATTCACTGACACTTTCAAGCATCAGACTGCTTTTGAATCTGTTGTGGCCAGTGAATATGCTGATAAAAATATGTAAATATTTACGAGTGCACAGTAATGAACTTTAATAACAAATTCTATTTACAGTATTTGTAAAGAAAGACAACTATCCTAGACATTTTTTGCATTTCCATCATTATTTTTAAAATAACAAGGTACATATCAGCACAAAGGGGAAACAGGCACTCCAGCCTCACGTGCCATGAAGCACGTGCCGCACTGCACGGGGTTACAGCCCTGCTAACGTTTCCAAGTAAATGAGTCTTATTATTCAAATACCTCAATTACACGAGCTCCTTGTCAACCTAAAGTAATTGTATATGTCACACCTATATGTATGGAGGTGATAGCGGTACAAAAGTGCTTTCTGTTTAACTAACCCTGCTCCTGGTGACAGCAATGATCAAGCTCCGTTTGACTTCCCGAGGAACCCAATTAGGCAGAATGAAAAGTGCTGTGGAAGCTCCCACCTGGGATAAACCCCTGATGCACGTCTACGTCTCGCGTGCTCGCTAAACCAGCTCCCACGGCTGCCCAAACCACTGAGCTGCTTCAGTCACTTCGCAACAATCGCGTCCTCCTGAGCAAAACTTACATCGGCCTTCTGTCCAAAATGGGTCAGTACCCACCTTAGGCTTGAAACAAAGATAAAAATTTCATCACCTCTAATTTTGCCGTAAGGAGGAACCTGCGGCGCTGGAACCGCAAGCCCAGTCAATGTGGGTGGGAGCTGGACCCATTTATCTGGCCCTTCTGCAAGCCAGGCATTCTGTTTGCAAAACAAAGTCTTTTAATCTGGCCAAATAGGTAAATCACTCTTCCTCCACTTGTCAATGCTTCTGCTCGTAAAAAGACAAGTTGTCTGGGGAAGGCTGGATGCATGCCTCAGCAGTCTGAGCTGGACATGAACTAATTGGACACTTCACCGGAGATGAACTAGGACCACACGTGCTCTCTGCCGGCCACGCAGCGCCTTGCCGTCGCTTTGCACCTGAAGTCCAAAGAGGGCCAGACTCAAAAGGATGACTTTAACACTACAGAATCCATGTTGCACTTTCTCCTGAGGTTACGGTGTTTGATGGCTCCAAGGCGTCACACGTTTCAGGACCTGCTGGGAGCTGTGACTTAGAGACAGACAAACTGACATTCTCAGGCTGACATTTGTGGAATCTGGGACAACTTTCAGTTCCACTCGCCTCTAAATCTTCCAGAGCTAAAGATCTGTGTGACAGCCCTGTGATGTAAATTGAGTACGTGAACTCAGCAGTTACAATTTTGATAAAACTTTTTTTACTACTCAGAGACTTAGAGTCATCAGTAGTACCAGTTGCAGTGCTAAAAGCATATATTATATGATGAAACCTACATCTCAGGGAAAAGATTAACACTCCTTTTCACTGAATCAACAGGAAAAATGTGATTACCAGGCTTGGAAATACTGGACAAGTAATTTTTTTTTCTAAAAAGAGCAAGGCTATGCCTCAGACTCCTCTACAGCCCGCCCTACTGCGTCCTTGCTGCCACCGCGGAAGGCCAGCCTGCACAAGAAGGTCTGTACCCTCAGCTGATGTAAAGCAGAATTATTGCGCTAAGGAATGTGTCATACTGCAAGCGTGTCACAAGCCACAACATTGCAAATAATTTTAATAATGAAATTGAATACTCTTATTTTAACTCAGAATTGATTAGAAGTTAGTCGGTGAGCTTTTATCGGCTTTGGTTTAGGCATTAAGATTGAAGTCAATGAGATGGAGAAGGTGCTCGAGTGTTTTGTTATCAGGGCTGGACGGAAGCCCACACTTCTGTCGGTCTGCTCACGCCTCTGCTCTCGCTATCAAACTCTGACCCATTTCGCTGTGGCAGTTGCTCCTACCCCAGCTGTCTGCTTTGTGTTGACGCCGATCGCTGCCGCCGTAGCAGGGCGAATGTGCCCACGCGTCCATCTAGCTCCCTCTTTATTTCACACCCCCCTTATCAGCGCTTTAGGCCGAAATGCCAGGCTGTGAACTGGGGCACTGGAAGTGCTGACGCGCGTCCCGTTCTGTCACCCTTTCCAGGGGACGCTGATGCTGGAAGGCAGAGAGGTATTAGGGAACAGCTGGACGCGGTCATGTCTTAAGCCACTGCAGCTAAATCTGCCAAATCTGATCTGTCAGAGCACACGGTTTACACATCCAGCTTCGTGTGTATGGAACCTTAGGATTACCAAATTACTACTTCAAATACAATAGCCTGGATGAGATCAATTAAAGAAAAATGCAAGTAACCACCGGAACATCTGAGTGCTTCCATGAAAAACACATTGTTAACACAATTCAGAGAAAATACAGGATGCCTAAACTTTGCACATAATTTAATATTCTTCAGGAGGAAAGAAAAAAAAAAAGATGTTTTCTGCTTGCTTGATAAACGCTTCAAACTTACACAGGTCTGTTCTTCATCTGTTTTAAGTCAGCGTGACTCCACTTAAGTCAGAGGAGCCATGAAAGTCAACAGCAGATGAAAAGCTGGCCCTGGTTTGCTATTCACTAATCTTCAGGGAAATCGTTAGATTACAGACAGAATCCTTTCTTTCTCCAAGATAAGGAAATACAATATCCCTAGAGTACCTCTTATCTACCCTCAAATTCAATCTAGAAAGTCTCTCCTCTTTTCCAAGCTTTCTGTAGAATTTCTGTTCTATAAATGTAGCCTTTCCAAGTTTATTGGCATTTTTAATCTGTTAAAGCTGTCATTCCACTTTTGGCCACGGATCCCTCTTTTCCTGACTCCTCTTGAAAATTTGAAACCTGTTCTTTTCCGGCTCCTTTCACTCTGCAGAGGAGTCTCTTCTCCCCTTTTCCTCTGCGAACGGAAATACTTGCTCTAGTTACAAGTCCCCTTGAGTCTCTCCGTTGTGCTCCGGCTTTTGACCTTCTCAGGGCAAGCTGTACATGTTTGTGTCCACGTGTGGGACAGAGCAAGCCGATGTGTACGAGTAGGATCTCAGCATGGTTTGCTTCATGGTATTCTCATCACCATCACACCTAATAGGTATTGTAAAAGTAAACTGGATTATAGATAAACCCAGGTGCAGGAGCTGAACTGTGTGTTCTGCCCAGGTTTACAGTACTGCAGTGCCATCTAGTGAAGTATCCACAGTAAATATTCTAGGATGTGAGTAAAGTTCATTTTTGCATTCATAAAACAACTTTATTTTTAAACACAATACTGAATATATATACTGCCGTTCTCTATGAGTGTGCAAAATTCAGTACAAATAGTGACCGTATAAAATAAAATTGCTAACGAATGTAATTTCTTAAAGTGCTGTGGAGCATTGTGCTTCCAAGGCACTAACGCTGCACGTGATGTAACATTCCATCGCACGTATAAAACCTGATTCTTACGTCTTTGATAAAGCCATTCCAAGTAGAAACAAAGGAGCTTTAGTTAACGGTACCCAGTTTGTAGACTAAACATCTAACTTGTATGATCGGTCTCAAAAAGCTGTTTACACTCTTTGCCACATTTGCAAAGGAATGTGTAAGGGCCTGTTATTTACCTAGAATATTTTCTTAAAATCTTAAATCCTGCACAGCTGCTTATTTGTAGCAGATGCTCAAAACTGCCCAGAGAAGCAGCTCCAGAGCCAATGGCTTCAAATGGGACATGTCCCATTTAACCCTTCCCCATCCCTGCAGGTAGGAGACAGTACTTCCTGAGGGCTTCACCTCCTTCAGGTGAACGGCACCTGGAGCCAGGGCTGGGCACAGCACGGGCAACTGACTCGGTGGTGGCCAGGACTGTGCCCAGCCCACCCACGATGGACCCCAGGAGGTGCTCCTGGGCCAGGGATGGACACAGCTGGCACTGCAGCCACCCAGCACCCCTCGCAGCAAGGTGCCTGCGCCCCTGGCTCCCTGCTAGCCTGACCTCTCCTGGCACCCCTCACGGCACCACGGCACACGGGTGCTTTGCTCCCTGGATGACAGACGCGGCACATGAGCTGCAGCAGGACGAGGCGTCACGCAGGCGGCTGTGCAGTGCGTGTGCAAGGAGTGGGTGCTCCGGCTGGGATACTGGGCGAGTCTCGTGAATAATGTGCCACTGTATGTTTACGTGACGTTGCCATCCATTCACCAGTTGAAGAGAAATCTAAAAAAACATTGTCCACCTGGTCCTGTTTGACTTGAGACACCATTCGTCTCAAGTACAAATAGTTTATAAGATGTCAGTGAAATCACACAGGGACTGTTTTCAGAACTGTCATCAGGTCATCTGAGTCTGTCTTAATGTTCCTGTAAAAAATATGACGCAATCAAAAGTGCTTTCTTTTGTCTTACCTGTTTCCACCTCACCTCTCCTGTTACTGCTTTCTGTGACGGTAAGGAGGTCAGGCGGGGCTCACAGAGCAGCTGTGCTGGCTGCTGCCTGCCACAGACGGAGACAGCCCTGCCCAGAGGACTGCAAACCGAGGACTGCATCCAGCATCAGTTAACCGACGTCTTTTCACTGATCTCAGTGAGGTCTGGAGCAGGCCTAACAGCAAAGATGTTGTCTATTAAGTTGAATTTTCTTCTGGATGACATTTTGGAACTGTTAGCATAGTTCACATTTCAGTTTCCATTGTCTGCAGCCATATGAAGTTAATATTTTACAACAGTTTTACGTACAGATTGGAAATCTGATTTCAGTTACTCCTGCTGCTGCTTTATTTCATTTAAGGAAATTGGTATTAAATTGTTGGATATATTTACATGTCCACATTTGTTACTACTTTAGCCTGTCTGAAGTACTGTGCAACCTACCATACTTCATTCTCACCGTTAATTAAAACTCTTGCAAGGCTAACACACCCAGGAAGGAGGACCGGGGAGCCAGCGTTGGGTAACAGATGAACTCATATCAAATCTGAACGTGATTTAATTAGTTGATAATGGATCATTAATTACAAAGCTAGTGAAATGAAACACATTGTTGTGGGAACACATAATGGAACTATTGAGAAAGAATAGATTTGTTTTTACAAAGTACTTGTCTGCTAAGAAAACCACCTGTGCAAATAACTGGCTCAAATCAGATGACAAGCAGATTTTTTTATTGCACAAGAAAGATTTGGGTTTCCATAACAACGCACCTAGGTCAAAACAGCAAATTGTGTATTTTTCTGCAATAAACATTTCATTTACTCCAACAGGTTTAACATCCAGGTTTATAATGTGTCTAAAATATATTTATTAGCTAGCAATTATTTAATAGAGCAGCTTCTGCCCAGAAATCGCTGCTCAGTGACTAGGGATTCAGCTAGGAGTGTAGAGGATCTGTCCTAAGCCTCTTGGCATTTTAAACAAATGCTGTAATGCTGTTTGGCTCACAGTAACCTACTGTGAGCTCTGGGGAGAACTAAGCAAACAGTTTAAACCTTATACATAAGTTTTTATTTAATTGAATTCAAGCATTTATAAAATCGTATTAAATTAGGTCACATTCATGGGTTATCCAGTATTTAACATTTTCACCAGTAATTGCCTGTACATCTAATTTAAAATTTAATAACATTATTTAAGAAAAAGGTTTTCTTGATCTGAGGGCAAATATGCTTTATTTATAGGCCCTTTCTCAGACTGAGCATGGAAAGTACAAATGTGTTACTCATTAAGCCCCACGTTGTTACGTGGCTGGATGACTAAATCGCTGCTTCCCCAGGGTGCCCGCGCCAAAAAGCGCCGGAGTCAGCGAAAAGAGAAAAATAGGTGTTCTCGTTTCCAGTGTTCCGAATCAAAAAAACAATTAGTAAATCTCTGAAATAATGAGGGGGTTTATTCTCCAAAGCTGCCTGGAAGCAGCTCTGAACTCCAGCTCCGACCACTCGCCCGAGACCCGATGGAATTACGTCTCGGCTGGAGAAACAGCCGAGCGGTCACAACTCAGCCCTGCCGCACGGTCCCTCCATAGCGGGATGGCGGTCGGAGCCAAGGCGGTCAACTCTGTGTTGACTTGACAAGACCTTGACTGATGCGCCGCTGTCTCCCTACCTTCTGGGCCGGTTTCTTTTGATTCTGGCCAACCCTGTGCAAGCGGTGCGTTTGCAAGGGCTCGCAGCCACGGCTGTTTCCCGGAGGACTGGCCTGGCACCTCCTTGCCGCTCCCCACCCGGCACAGCTGTGCGGGTGTAGAAGCCAAGGGACACGCCACATGCTGGAGGATATATTTGCATTAGGTGGGACATTTTGCCTTGTAAGTGCTAGTACACAAAATACTCCTTCTCCTGGAAACTCCTCCTCAGTGTCCAACAAATGCTTCCAGGTCCCTTTTAGCCTGATGCAGCGTGTCGGAATGTACGCTCTCCAATCTCCTCCCAGTAACTTTCGGACTCGTTGGCTCATTTCTGCCAACCTGGACAGGTGGTGGGAAGCCTAGAAGATAGCCCAGCTGTCGTGAATGCTGGCAGGGGGCACGGGAGGGCAGGAGCCAGGTGGCCGAGGAGCACATGGGCTGCTCGGGGCAAGGCACAGCGCATTGAGTATCGCTGGGTGGACAGGGACACAAGGGAAGGGACACAAGGGAAAGCTAACACTCATGTGGGAGAAGGAAACAAAGGACTTAGGAAAATCCTTTTGGAAAAGAGGCTTTATTTATAGAAAAATAGTTATTTGGCATTTCCGGCCACAGAAAAACTTTTCTGCTTGAATGCCATGAGCTCAGCCTACATGGTGGAACGCACGTAGCTCTACCTGGTGGGCTCTAGTGACGTTAGCAGCAGCCATAATCAGAGACCACGTTTTGAAAACAGTATTTCTTTCGCAAAGGTTTTCTTCTCTTGTTTCAGCCTGAGCCGTGTTCAGCAAGGGGGTAAGGCCCAGCGAGGTGCTGCACGCCCAGCCCTGGTCTGGAGCTCTGAAGAGCCCTCACAGCGTACACGTGCCAGGGCCGGGCGGTTTCTAGCTGCAGTTTTTGGTGTAAAATGCCACGCTGGACCTTTTCCTACATTACATGAGCTGGATCTGAGGGTGGGTTAGCACAGAGGGGAATTTGTGCAGCAGCAGTGGGCAGGACAGCAGGGACTGGGCTGCAGCCGCAGTTCTGGAGGGGCTGGGATGGGCTGGGCTGGAGAAGCGTGAAGATGCCTAACGGTATTTTATGGTCACTTTGGGAACTAAGTGTAATGATCGCCTTCGAGTCTGCAAATGGTTGTGTGGTGAGTGAAAATTGCTGTATCAAACACTTTTTAATGCTTACATGTTTTTGAAAAGAATCTCTGAAGATAGCCTGTGTAAGCTCTGTTCCTTTTTCCTACACTTTCAGCTCAAAGACATTTAGAAAGACTTTTTCTTGCTTCAGTACCAGTATACAAATACGAGTCACACCCTACTGAGACTTCTTTAGCACAAAAACAGAATATAAAGTTCTTGATAAAAGGAGTAATTTACGTAATTCTGCTCCCAATATCCACTACTCCCAAGTGAACAAAGAACAACAAATTGTATGGTGAGACTGAAAAAGAAGTAGTAAGAGGCGAGGGCTGCTGGAAGTTAGGAAAACTCCAGCATGATCAAACTCCAGACATGTTGCTTCCCATCCTCAGAGCACATCTTACAACTGGAACATCCCTTGCCCACAATGAGTGGGGACGGAGTTCATAGGACTGGCTATGCCCTGCCCCCACCTCCGGTCCCACCTATTCAAACACTGCACAAAGCAGCGCAGGAAGCACGTTCTGTTTCCTCACCTTCTTGGATTTGATTAATATCTATAGCCAATGTCTTCATTGCTATGCAAAATAAAAGTCAAATTCTGTGGTCACTGACAGGCACATGATCAGAAGAACCAAAACATTTACATACACACAGGCTGCCAGGACTGGACACCAACTCTTGTAAGAGCTGACTTGACACATTATGGGTCCCTTTATTTAGTTTTGGGTTTAGTTGCTCAGTTTTTATCCAGGCTTGAGCCGAAGTGATGACACCCAGGCCAGGGTGCAGAGACCAGGCAGGCACTAGATGGCTCCCAAGTGACAGGCTTGAGTTGTTTTAGAAGTTGAGCTTTCTAATAATAACTTCACTTCTTGGCTTAGAACTTTGTCCAAAATTTCTGTTCCCTCCTAGTCATAATTCAGCTCTACCTTCACAGGCATGGTGTAGTTTGTTTCCTGAAGCAGACATAGAAAATAGGATTCTGATGTGCTCTTGGCACAGGGCTTAAGAGGAACTGGCTGGAACAGCCAGAGTTGCTGTCACAGGACAGCACTGTGGAAGAATGGCCCTTTTCCCAACTTCTACCACAGCATTCATGAAGACTTGCAGAACAGAGCTAGCTTAGCTGGGAGCCAGTTTAACTGGCACTAATTGGTTTCCCTTGGCTGCTCATGGCTCTTTGGAAGTGAACTTCATGTTACTTTTCACGGAGAGGCACTTATATCTGGTCTTTCTGAGAAAGTGACAACAACCTTACCATTTCAGAAGGCAAACAGCTACCACCAAGCTTAGATTTTTGGAAGAAATGGACTTTGTAAGCAACTGAATGCTGTGGAAATCTCCCGGTTGTGATGTGGTGATCACACAAAAGTACAACTCTGGAGAGCAGCACAACTCTGAGTTCCTCAGAAAATCTGCGGATTGAGAGATTTAGTAGCCTATCCAACCCAAACTGTTCTGTGATTCTATGATTCTATCTGCAGTAAACAGAAATAAACAGAAACCTAATTTCCTCTCCGTGAAAACAGGCAGAGGAGCGTACTTTCTAAACACGGCACGCACTCACAATCCTAAGGTAAAGGTTTCCATCTGGGGACTGTGTCATGGAAAAGTAGGGCAGTTTGCCTACCACTGGATACGTACTCAGTGGCTTGGACACAGACACTAGAAATGCGGAAATGTTGGTGCAATGTACTCTAGAGTTCAAGCTCTACAATGGTGGGTTTCAGATGTAAGTAAAATCTTTCTGGATATGTGGGAAGGGTCTATTTTCCAGCTCAGGCAGGTCGCCTTAACAGCCTTGAAACACTTTGCTGAGATGCAACCTACTGAACAGGGTAATACACCCAGCCGGACCGTTCAGAAAAGAACAAGGCACCAAACCGGGAGCATTAGCAGCAATCATCTGTGGAATTATCATCAACATAAACGTCATGTGGAGGCACGGTGTAGAAAACCTCAATTTTTATCGAGTTCTTCACTTTCCCAGTCCATGTCAGTGGAACTCTCCAGGGAACTACGGCAGAGCTGTTGCAATAGAGAACAATGGCATTTCCTCGTGCACATTAAGTAGATTTTCTTGAGTCCATCCTCCACATTAGATTAGGCAATACCAGCATTTAGAAATTTTAACCATTTTGAGGGATGAGACTGAGAAAAATGTTATTTTGCTGGATGGTAAGCTTACAAAAGCATTGCTCACTGAACGTATCATAAGCTCGCAGCCTTTCCAAACTTAGACAGGAAACACCTGGACTTCTGTGGTAAAATATCACTGCACATTTTGGAACAGATCATTTTGAATTGTTAATAAATATTCATCTTATTGCAGTAAAACACTGTGTGTCCAGTGCTATAAACATTGGTGGAGCTAAATTAAATACGTGCAATGTTAGTCATCTTGATTTTTTTTTTTCCCCAAAATGAATACTTGACTTCCCCTCCAAGAACATCTGAAGTTTTAAAACCTTAAAACCCCAGAAGATGATTCTGTTGGATATACAATTTAAATATCTCGGTTTCCGTTATATTTATTCTTTGTTAACACATTCTCCCATCTTTCCTAAATGGCTCATTATTAAGCCAACTGAAATGAAGTCTTTGTTTCCCTTCCTGGGAAAAGCCTTGCACCTTGGCAAGCACAGCCCTGGAATTCACTCCCCTAATGGTCTCCATTTGAAAAACAAATCTAGAGATGTCTCTAATTATGTGAAAGCCAAAGGGCAAAATGCAAATGGTATACAAATCCTCAGGCCTTTCCACAAGAAACGGCACAAACCGTGCACATCTATTATTGCTGCATTGGTGTAACTTGTGTTTGTAGGAAAGGGCTCCAGAATCAGGCCCTGAATTGGGAAGAACTTCCTAATTTTAGGAATAATCATGTAATTGTTGCAAGTCAGCCCCGAACTGAATGGAGACCTGAACTTTCAGCGGCAGTGTGCTGCTCCTGAGCGCGCTGCGGCTGCAGAAGGGGCGGCTGAGAGGAGATCCAGTTTGGCCTCCATTCCAAATCCTAACACAGATTTGTTAAAGGTCAGGATAAACAGATCTTGCATGCATCCTGCTGCATATGCTTACACGTAAGGTTAATCTTTTACAGAGCATTTGCTCAGGTTTGGGGGCTGTCTCCATGTCTCTCTTGCCTCGCTATCTTTTTTAAAGCATGCTTGCTAATACTGTATTTCCGTGTCCTAACAGCTTGCATTGTTTAGGTTTAACATAAGCATTCAGCAATTTTTTACTGAAATATATTGCCAATGGAAAATTAATATATTTTTCTGTCTTTTCTCAAAGCATTTTAATACTCAGGAAAGCAAGATATCATAAATCTAAGGAAAGAAAAGCTGCTTTCAATTGAGCAGAAAAAAAATTAAAAGGCAAAGTCTGTTGTGCATGTGTGTCAACAGCTTTCAAAGCTGCGATCTGAGCACAAAAAGCAGTCAGAAAAATCGTACTGCTCATACAAAAAAAATTTCTCTCGGTGAGAACTCCGCAAACACTGAAGCAGCCTTAAAACTTGGCTTACTGTGTCTGCCTGTAGCTCTGCAAAGACTACTTGTTTCTATTTTCTGAATGTGCTGAAAACTAGAAGATGGCAGCTGTAATTCTGTTGTAAAGCTCCCCCAAACAAACACCCAAGCAGCCCTGACCACCTGTTTTGAGGAGACTTCAGCTGTGGAAAATGCCTCTCCAAAGGGAAAGTGCTGGAGAATATTTATGAGACCCTAAAAGCAAGCGGGTTCTAGCTGAGATTCTGCTCTGTGCACAGCAGTGCGTTATTTATTAAGTGTCTATTGCTCTGGCCCGTCGGCCCCAGGGAGGTTCGTTATTTTGTGCTATCACCACTGGTGCAAAGCCGAGTGTTTCTTTACGGTGAGACGTGCGCTGTAGGTAGAGCAGAAGCGTCAGCCTCCGCTCCTGCTGTACACGGGGCTGACGGCACGGGCGCAGGGGACCCACCTGGCTGAGTGAGCAGCTCAGGGCCAAACCTGATGTTCGGCGGGCAGAGCTCGCCGTAGAGCGCGATGGGCGGGAGCCCGTCACCGGGAATCAGCTCTGCCTGGTGCCGGCCCTTTGCTGGGCTACCTCAGGTTTCTGTGCTTGGCGCCGGTTACCAGCAGCAGTCACCCTGTGGAGCACAGCCTGTATGCTACGGCAGTCACAATATCCAGTACTGTAACAAAGAAATGGAACTGTACTGAGTACAACATCTGCTCTGCAAATTGTCTCTGAACCATCTTCTTATTTCCTGACAGACACAGTAGTGATTTTTTTCCTAAGTACACTTTTACAGCGCTGTGGTTAAACGATGCCATAATCCCCTCCCGCCTTGGGAAGCCAGCGAGCTGCTCCGCGCACAGCTCCTCACCGCTGCTGCTCTCAGCTATTGCCACATTCAATTTCCTGTTTTCTGTTGACACAAAAAATCTTGCAAAATTGCAGACATTTTGAAAGGCCATTGTGTTCCAGAGATATTAGTATTTCCATATGTAATCAGGCAGTCTGGTACTTAAATGACACAGAATACACTGTGTGAGACACCCAGAGTGTTCAAATAAATTCTTCTTATAATAAGTGGATCAAGAGCTAGAAAAGGTACATGCAAAACATTCTCAGGAAGTTTGTACAATTCTATTTAGCAACATTGCCTATAAAAGAGCAGGGCAGAGTAACAAAACCAGACACTCAGCTTAAAGATGGGCAGAGGAAGGCGGACGGGCTTTGTAAGTGGATGAGATGCTATTCCCCCAGCCATCTAAACTGAAGCAAATTCCATGTAATAAATAGATCACAGTTCATCTGACATGAAGATTGTTTTTGCTAAGTGGTAGCTAAGCAAAGCATTCAGTAGCTTGCTTTTTTTTTGGTTGGTTTTGGCTGATGATGGCCAGTGTGATGGAAACGGAATGGATGGAATGGAAGAAGATTAGCTCGTCCACCTTGAACAGATTTAATAATCCTCATTATCTTCTTTTGTCGGCTCCCTCCTCTAACTAGCACAGAAGGAGAAGCTCCCGTTACTAACAGACCACCGAACTCCCTGGTCCGGCGGTGCCGACGATCCCCGCTGCTGGGTACTGCTGGGTTTTCACCTATTGTCTGGAGAGGCTGCCAGGGCAGGGAGGTGACTTCACCGCACCTCAGAGGTTCACGCAGAGACCGATCTATCCCCCTGCAACGTTCGAAACGCTAGTGGTCTTACGCGGTGTCTAGAGACCTTTCGTTGTAGAATTTATTCCAGGTGGACTGCAGAGCTGGATGGAGGTTTCCTTGATAGCCCCACGCCGCAAAGCAGAGAAGCAGCTCAGACCACTCGCAGCCCCTCCTGCTCCCATGAATGGCTTGTTTGTGCGGGCGGTTTTGCCACCAGCCTTGGTACTATGAACACTCTCACTGTTACTGTTTAACTACAGTAAATCAGTTAAAGACTAACTGTGGTGTGCCGGAGAAATATTTTATTTCATGCAATGAGACTGGCCTACAGTCATGTATCTGACTTCCAGACTGGAAAGACTTTAAAGAACAATGATTTCGAACTGCACGGCATTTTTTTTTCAGTGGCTTATATACACACGGAGTGAGGAAGAGGAGGACTTTGTGCTTTAGCAAGCTCAAATGTGAATACATCTTCTTTTTCAAACACTGTGCTGTCAGAGAAAATATTCTACTGAGTCTGAAAAGACCAGCAAACAGGTATAACGAGGAAGGCATTTTTAATGAAAGATTCCCCTGTGCGTTTCTCTAGCTGACTACATACACAGCGAAGAGCTAAAAGCAGACGCTGTTATGATAACTCCTGAGTGACCGGTTCAGACAGGGAAAACTGGCCCTGCCTGGCGGATGTCAGGGTAAATGCCTTTCCAAGAAACTCTCCAGCTCTGAACGACGGCACTGCATTTTTCCAGAAGCCTCTCAAGTGCGACCATGTGGATTTTCAATGGCAGAAACATCCTGCTCACAGCTGATGTTTTGTCAAGCTGTTTTCTTCCCCAAGCCAAGACAGGAGAAAACACATAAATATTCTCACACGCAGGTCGCTTATTTTCCAGCTGACATGCATTTTACATTCCGCTATTTTCACTCTATTTTCCCTGCACACAGAGTCCATATTGTTACAGCGAAAGCAGTTTATATAAGAAAATTGACCTGGCACAGCTTAAATTCTTCTACAAAAACTTGAGTAAAAACCTTTTCACTGGAGATTGGAATATTTTTATTTAATGTAAAGCTATTAGGAAAGGTTTAACTGAACTAAATGAGAAAGTTTAGTAAGCTGGAGTTTGGCACCAGTTAACTATGTGTTTTTTTTTAAAAAAAACAGATTAAAATCGTATCACGATGACTTTTCCATGCAGAGAAACCCTTGAATTCTCTGTAATTTTGAGGTCCTGTGCTTTCTACAACCAAACTGACCGGCTACAGGGCGCAGAGAGGATGGTTAGTCTGTTTTGAATTATTCACCATCTGAATAGGGACCAATTCCATTAAAACACGTAGACGTAAACCAGTGAGAGATGAAGATCAATTCAAACCGATAGGTAGTATGTAAGAGGAGAAGGAAAATCCTTGATGCAAAATATTAGAGAAAATGTGTTTTAAATCCCTCTATAAACAGAACAGACTTCTGACATCTGAAGCATGATTTAATACTACACCAGATGTTGATGTGTTTTGTGTTCTTAGAAAAGCACCTGACAATTTTGTGTAGAATTTTTGCTTTAATTATTAGTGTGTGAAAACAGCATTCAGGAGGTGATCACAGTAAGCCTGAAGCTTTGCTCTGATTAACAAATTAGCCAGTTCCAAACAGATCAAGTAACAGTCAGAAAAGGCGATGACCCTTGAAAGCAGGCTTAAACTTTCATTGGGCCACTTATTACAGACCACTTGCTCTGGATGCAAACAATATCAGGTGTGCCCCCTTGGACCAGAAAATCTCTTTATTAAAAAATGAAAGAGCGCTCGGTTTTCACTAGCTGCTTTGAAGTAATAGCAGTTATTCCCAGTAAGAGGGATTTTCAGGACCCAAAGAGTCCGTATTTAAAAAGAGATTGCTTTCACTAGCATACTCCAGTTTAATTAACTCAGATTTATAAGCTGGAGATCTATGTTAGTTGCATTTGTAATAGGAAATACAAAATTAAAAAGTGTTTGTAATCAAGTGAAATTTATAGAAAGGGGCCAGTATTTTAAAAGTCAACACATCAGAAAACAGGATGTCGTTTAACGCTCAGTAATTCATTTCTCATACTGGGGTAGACCTCTTTTCAAAGTTTTTGCCAACTGCTGTACGGCTCTGAAGTGATACTCAGAGGAGCCTGTTCCTGGACTCCAGTGGGTGCCAGGTTGGGCAAAGGCACCCTGAAAAACTAACATTTTTTTTCTTTTAATTCTTTAGTTTGTTCAAGATGTCTTCTCAGATTTTAAAATGCTAAACCCTTCAGCTTCTACTCGGTATTTACGGGTGTTACTTGTCAGAAATGATTCCTCCGCGGGCGTAAATCCGTAGAGCTGAGGGCCTGCCTGCCGTACTTAGTTGCCCAAAGACAACGCTCTCCTCGGGCACGTTGCAACGGGGACAAATCAGGTGGCATCTCACAAACCAGGTCAGGGCATTGCCGCGCCGCTCAGCGTTAATAAACACAGTCCCTAACCAACCGTTGCAATGACTTGATTGATGAAAAATTCATTTTTGGCACAGAGTGAGCCTAGGACAGTACAGCACAGGATACCATACACAAAACCTACAGCTGCTGCGGTGATTTCTGTTCATTATGTATCTTGTCCATGACAGATCCCCCGTAGAAATGGCATTCCTCTTCTGAAGCCACACTATCACACGCTATATTACGTCACAAAGGCGGTTTCGGTGTTGACATGCAGCTCGTATTTGCTACTCTGAGGAAATGTAGGTCCTGACCTTGCAGGTACTTTTGCATGAGTAACATTACATACATAAACAGATGTGCTGCACATATAGCTCTGGAAATCCAGAATGCCTCTTGCCCAGAACTAAACAGTGGTTTGTCAGTAAATATCTTAACTAGGAAAGGGTGACATCTGACAGAGCTACCAGGCTTAAAGCTGAAAACACACCCAGAGCTCATTTCTGCAGCCCACACAGCACAGGATGCACTCTGTGATGGGCAACCAGCTCCATGAAATCTGGGAGCTGATTCCGGGGTAACACTTAGAGACAAGAGTGCAGGACATGTTTTCTCAGTCTCCTGGTTTCAAGCTGCTACAGAATTTCAGTTCCAAAGGATGATCTAGTCTAGCCTGGGAATTTTCATATGAAGGCTGTTAGTGCATCTGGTTTGATTTGTTTCTAATCAACCAATGTGGATTTTAAAAATGTATTCCCTTGGAAAGTTTAGCTGATATTTTCAAGGAAAACAATAAAGAAAATTCAGCTTTGACATGCACATTTTTTTTGCTTATACAACAAAAACTTTTGCTTTCAAGTCTGTGGCGTTCCGGAGACGCTGGGGAACAGAACTATTTTTTCATGCCAAAGTAGGCATTTCTGTTGTAAGGAGATTATTTAAAGAAACCTGTCCTGTTAAATGCAAATCCTCAGTGCATCACTTCACAAATGAAAATTGTCAGTGTCAAATTTAAATTAAAAAAAAAAATCAGAATTAAACAAGAAAACAATTATTGCAGATCTAGGTATTTTTATCAGCTCCTGGAATTACCTGTGGGAATCTCAGTGTTCTGTGAGGCAGCTCTCTGCCCCAGCAGGGCAGGAGACCTAAGGAGGCACCCAGGGAGCAGAAGTGCTTTCACTTGGCTTCAGCATCATTGGCCGTTGGTTTCCCTTTCTGTGCCATGTCCCAATTCCCATTTTTGCTTCGCTTTTATCTTTCTACTGAATGCCCACCAGTCTCAGCTGACTGCTGTATTTAATGGGTTTGATATCCATCTTACATCATCCCTGCCACTTTCTGGATCATTGAAATGCAGCCCATCAACCTCCCTATGCTCTGGTTGATGCCCAGCTGCAGAACATGCACTGCTAAGTAGAACTTCCATGCTTTCCACTTCCATGCTTGTCTCCTGGCAGGAGACAAGTGATTGAGATCAGAAAGAAAGAAGCGGCCTGGCTAAAAAGCACAGGGCAATGGCGTAGCCTGGGGCTTGCAGTGTGCAGTGAGATGCTGGTGATGGCAAGCTGCTCTAAACGTTCAAAGTGATGATCTAACTCTATACACACTGAGAGAGCAGGTCTAAAGCTTACGACCTGTCAAAACTGGCCTGTCACCCACCACGGGATGACTTTTTTCCCTGTGTTTCAGGTTCCTACCTCAACCCCGTCTCACTTTGCAGTTGGGAAGATTAATGAATGTTTGTGAAAAAGGTACAAAAAGGCACAACTGCGACAAAATTAGCAATTCTGTCCCTGGAGCCAAGTTCAGACTGTCGGTAAGTCAGCCACGTGAAACACCGCTGACAATACAGGTAACACCAAAGTACCGCAACGCTGCCGTCCCCGCGAGCACCATCGGCTGTGTGCGCTGCGGGGAGGTTTGGGGGACAGTGGGTGATCACAGGAATAAAGGAAAGAAAATACAGCTGCCCTGGCTGTTGAGCCTTTCCATGTACAATTTAACAATCTTTTAATGCCATTTGCATGTGTAACGTGCGATATAGGCATTTAAATGTGAAAGCCCTTTGTAAGTAGCACACTACGTAGCTTCTTGCTGTTTGCTTTACAAATCCCTAACAGCCCGACTGAGGCAGACCCGCACACACAATAACCCTTAACAAATTGCTCTCGCTGACAATCGAGGCGGCAAGGACCAAGGTCAGAGTTCAGCTCTTGCTGATGTCAAGGGCCTTCCACTGAAGCCCAAAGCAGCGTGTGATGCCGGAGTGCTCTTTAACGCCAGCTGCCAGTGAAGGCTGCGCTCCTTCACGCTTTGCTGGAAGCTGGCTGGGACACTCGCTTACATGAGCGGGTCGTTTAAAGCTCCCGTTGGTTAATCCCTCAAACGGCCCAGTGGCTGCTTTCACGAAGTGTACCAGGGAGATTAAAACTGCCTGATTTCCCCACCCCCCCCTGAAGTTCAGAAGAAACTACCAGCATAATTTTTAAAGCCTGCAATAGCACCCAAAAATGCATTTGAACAGAAACAGATAAACGGAGGATATGGGCATTAGAGTTTCATGGATTCCGGACAAGCTTCAAGTGATTATTTAATAGAAATTATCCGAAGCATTAGGACAATACAGATTATATCTCTATTATAGCTGGTGTAATGCTACAAAGCTGGGGGGAAAGGCTAGTCTGATAGTCAAAGCTTTTCTTCTCCTCAGTCAAGCTTTTCTGTTCCCTAAGGAAAGCTGGCATGCCTAAACAGCTTACAGGGGAGTACCTAACACTTTCATTATCGCCTTTTCAGGAAGAAGCTAATATTCAACATGAAACAACGCTTTCCCCTTCAAACTGTAAAAAACTGAATGTTAACTGTGACATTTGTAATTCTCACCTCAGCAGCCAAAGTCACGCTCGTGTGTATTAAAGGGTGCAATCACGAAGAGCTGGAAGGCAGCGTGTGGAATCAGTGTTTGGCTCTTCTGAGTGGTTAGGTGCTTGTCTCCTCTCACTGTATCACAAAAGGTGGCTGGGTGCCTAACTCAAGGATCTGGATTTCATTAGGCAGCAAGGATCTTCATGAGGGGCTATAGAGCTCAGGTTTGCATCATTTTAGGTCTGGTTTTGGATCTGAAATGAACATACCTTATTCTCATATTTCAATTCTCTAGATTAACCAAACACTTTGTGCTACTAAATGTGAAGTTAAAAATACCTACAGGAAAACCAGGTTGTTGAACTTTCCATTCTTTGAAATCCTCTCTCTGCTTCCTTATTACTCCAGTCAGTGGGACAGTGTACAGAGTAAGTTACGTAGTACAAAGCAAGATTTGTCATTATAAACTTCAAAATAACGGTCTCTACACTTTCCATCTGTGGTTTCTTAGTCCTTACACAGTCTGTCTTCTACTGTGGGAGTCTTCAGTCAGATCTCATGCAGAACATGAGAGAAACATGTATTTTGAGGTGACACAACCTGCAATTATCCTCCTCACAGAACTGCTTACTGTGATTTTTTCTGGTAGTTCGTGCTTTCATCCCACAGCTTTGCAGCAGCATTTTGAGATTTAGCGGTAAGGTACCACCACCGATCTAAACTGCAGACACCCAACGGCGCAGGGTTGCTCTTCAGCCTGCCTCTACTTTTTGTTATTTTGGGCACACACTTGCTCAGGGTTTTAAGCGAACACTTATGCACGCTGATATTTTAATCCCAACGCCCCTTCCCAGACGCGCGAGCGCAGCCTCTGAATGCTGCTGCGCTTTTCGGCATTGCAATGAATGGTTGGCTGCGTGACACGGGGCACTGGAAACTCCCTTGGAATCTGCGCCCCGCACTGTTACTGGCGTTTTGATGTGAGCTTGGAAATTTTACAACTCGCTTATTCATACTTATTTGTAAATGGTCCAGAGAAATAAGCCAACTTCTTACCAACATCGGCCGTTCTTCTGAAAGTGTGAAAAGATGACAGCATTTCTGTCCATCTTAGCAGAAAATGTCTTTCACAATGTTAATAAATATTTGTTGGCAAAACACACTCCTCGTTTTCTACACCAGGAGCTTTTTTCTTCTTCCAAGTGGAAAATGAAATATTTATAACTTGTGCTGATTACGAATAGCATGTTTTCTTAGTTCTAAGGAAGTTTTCTGACTACCAGTCAACTGCTTTTACCACTTTGTACTCCACCAATATATTTACTAATGGTATAAGTAACTAGTAATGAAGAGTTCTGAAGGTGTGCAGAACATATTAATGCAATTAGAAGGTAAAATATTGCTATTTTCTGTACTTAAATCTCTAACTAGTTCTTCTAACAAAATCATATGGGAAGGCAATCTGATCCACATCTTGCCTGTTCAGAATTGTTTATGGGATATGATTAGCCCTCAATAAGTCAAAGATGTGAATTTATATTTTCTTTTGCACCCAGGCAAGGCTACAAGTAAATATTATATGACTTCAGAGGACTTTAGTATATAATAATAAAGTGGATCAAACTCTAGCCAATTGACTAGGCAAATAAACAGTACCTGTAACTCCACAGATCTTTAATTGGAATAAGAAAGTAAACAGTCAAGCAGCTTTCAAACAAATTCAACTAACTAATGTGAGAAATGAGAAATCTCTTTTAATTTAGTTATAACAAAAAGGAAAAGATGAAATGAAAATGAGAGAACAGGACAGTTCTTTTGGTGTCAGTGCTCTTTCTCTGTTGAACACAAAAAGCAATGATTTACATTTGCTAAAAACCTAACCCATCATTTTTTTAACTGACCATATTTTTTTCCAGCAAGCCGATGAGACGATGACAGCTTCTCAAGGCTTTCCCATAAATGACATTCTTCAGCATTTTACAGCACAGGGCTGAACTGTTACGGTATGTAATCTCTATGAATCAATGTTATAGCTGTGCTTTACCATTGCTTGCATACACATATATTCCATGACTACTTGTAAAAGGAATAAGGTTCACATTTTCTACATAAATACATACTCTTTATGTCTCTCACGACCTACTCTCATTAGCTATATATTAAATGATGTTAGACATGAGACCGAGTTAGTGTGTTGATTCTGGAATGCAGCAGTTACACGTGGTTGACTGGCCCCTTTGCTAAGGTTTATGGTGTAGTTTTGCAGTTCATAACACAGGCAATTTTTACAATATAACACCCCTACTAATAAAAGTAAAATTGTTACGTAAGGCCACTGCTAAATAATGAAACCACTAGTATGTTTAATTTACCTATTAACTTCTGCGTAGCAGTAAATGTTGTTATAGAGTTTGTTATTAATGTGAGTAACCTCAAGGTTGCTGCCAGCACTTCAAACACAAAATCTCTGTAAAGATGCTGGAATCACATGATACAATGCTTTGCAACTTAGTCCTTACTACAAAATTAGGGTAAGCTTCCCAACAATTGTATGAGACTCCCAGTAATGTTGGGACTGCACTGGAACGGAGCGAAGGACAGAAAGCGGAGCCCACCGGCTCTCCCATAGGACTGCAGCATGCAAAGATGTTACACTGCCATTTGTTTCTGGATTAACTCAGTTCAGCAAATTATGTTTAACTTTTGTGTATGCCTGAAATGCAAGGAAGTATCACGATGGTGAAGATTTATTTTCAAAGCTCCCCTTATTTCCATTGAGGACAGTGTGGGAGCTCCAGGAAAGATGCCAGAGGGGCTGTCAGTCCTCGGGAACACCAAGCTGCTCTGACACACTGGGGACAGCCCGTTCACAGAACACAACCCTTTCTAGCCCCAGAGTGAATGGATGATGGGTGACAAATAGCTTTTTGTTATAACTATGAAACACATAACTGTAGAAACATAATTATCATCTACCATCATAATAAAGTAATTGTGAAATAAAAGCTTTTTGGAATAATAAACTCCGTAAATAACTGCAGCTTTAACAAAGTTCTGCCTTAACAAATCTTCACTGTGACCTCAGGATTCAATTTTAACAAGTTGGTTTTAATCCTGTTAGTTTAAGATCAAAGAAAAAGATTCATTGGCAGAGTTAAACGGAGCAACATTGAAGGATTTATAAAAGTAAGGCCAATACCCACACCAGTCCTTCTGTCCTAATTAAGTTTATATTTTTTCTAAGTATTGCTGGCAGGAATTTATGCTCAGAGACCTAAGCCAAAGTAGCTCACTTTAACCCGAGGACATTTTTTCATTTGCTTTGACTGTATTTTAAGTTTTCCATTTTGAAGTATTTAGCTTAATTTCCTACTTTAGAAAGTGAGGCTCTTTTCAGCAACTCTTTAAGTAACTACCATTTTCCTTTTACACGACTGAAGTCCAAGTGTCCACATCGCTGGGCTTAACTTATCCTGGTCTTTCTGAATAGTTCACTCTGGTAAAGGCACCTCCCAAACCATGGTGCAACGTTCTCCTCATGAAACATTTGTTTCTGTTCCTGTGGCTGCTTTACTGGTGTTGAAAAAAATGGTGAGAAAATGAATCCTAAATGTCAGTGGTCACTGCTACTTAGCTACATGTGAGTAAATTCTGACATGCCTGTGACAGTCCATTGCTCAGTGGAACCTGTGCCCACTCAGAACATCTAGAACCTGGTGGCACGTGGGCTTTCCCTGCTCCGAGCGGTTCAGGTTTATCTCCAGCTGAAAATATTTCTGCTACTGAGGCTGGTTACAACTCACAGCTTTGCACGCAGGAATTAATTCCTCAATGGCAAATGCTCCCCAAGAACAGATCACCTATGGCATTTGTCCTTGTTCTTCAGAGACTCTAAGGACGAGGCAGGTATTGGAGGACACTTAGCCCGCACTCGGCCTGCATGGAGATAGGAAACAGGCAAGCCCAGTCTGGAAATACCTGAAAGATAAGTGAACATACTAAACCATCACTGGAGTCTCTAATAATTTTATTAATCTTCTAGGCCTTGCAACTTTACACTGCCTGTCCCTGAAAAAAACAGTTATTTTTTGGATTCGCAGGATATACACTTACTTTAGTGCAAGTTAAGCACTTGTTACTTCTCCATCCTGTTTCTACTTCTGGCTATCTAAGAGCGGTCATTAACTTTCACTGATCTCATTCTATACATGGTCTGGATAAATGCTGTGGGACTTGCAATTTTGATTTCCTCTTTGATTACCCTGAGATGAAGGAATGTTTCTGTTCTTAAATGACTTTCCTTGGCTTATATACAGTGTAGTACACGACGTAAGATTGTCCCGAGATAAAGTGGAGAGGCCAAAATGTGGCTGCCAGAGTTCTGATGGCAAAACATCCAATGCTGTAATGTCAGCTCTTTGTGGCCTTCCTGGAAACCAGGTGACAAACAGTTAACTCGGGCCATCCATCTCCGCATCTGTACGTACATGTGATGTACAGACTTAATTAAAACCAATTGTAACTGCCAAAGTGTAACATTACTGAGCATAACATGTATTTTGTCATGACTTCAAAACGCAAATGTGCTTTTTGACTTGTTTTGGAAGTCTTGCTTGCCAGACATTTCTAAATAAAGCCCAGGAGACAGGATTTACATCTTCCCTCTCTTAACCCTTCTCTTAATCACTTCCCTCTAATTCCACTTTTTTCAATGTGTGTGGCTCCAGCAAAGCCTCCTCTCTGTAATTGTCTTCTAAATTGGCAAAAGGACAGTGCAGGGTGTGACCCTCCTCCAGTTTTTTGCGCACAATTGTATTCTCCTGTGCCTCATTCTCCTACGAGCTCTCCCACGTCTCTGTTAAGTAGCCAAGATCATACAAAGCAGTCAGATTCCTGTTTCACATCTGTGTCTTCCTACAGCAATTGGATCCATAAAATGAGTTGTCATCACGGTATTTGATAGTATTTGGAGCCAGAGGTGCTGTATCCTCACACCTGGGAGGGAGCGGGTTCCCTTTCAGGCACAGAGGACGGCGTACTCGCTGCACTACCCCAGCAGCAGAGGCAAGATCTGGCTGGGTGAAGGTGTCTCTCAGTTTACATAAGCAGTTAAAAGGCTTTCTGGCCCAGCAGCGCGTGCTAGGACAGCGTGGGTGCACCCCTGCACTGACGCCACCCTGGATTACGAGATGAACTGCACAGTATTACGCAGGAGAGCACCTCTCCTAGGCACCCCTGGCCTGGAGAAAAGGTGTGCTGGAACAACAGCCAATCCTGTGCTCCTGAAGACGAATTTTACAGAAGAAACACACATTGTATGTTAGTCTAACATTACTGCTCTTGCCTGAATTCTCCTCTGTTTGCTAAACACATGTCTATGCCACCCGTTATTCAACAGTAAGCTTGTCTGACAGCTTTTGGCACACACTGATTTTTTAATAACTACCATCCACTGGCATGCGCTGACTTCTTTAATAAGCACCATCCACTCAGCACACATACCAGAGATGTAGACCAGTTTTATTAAATTACACAGAGGCACAAACCATTATTTTCTTACTAATCAAAGGCAAATGTTTACATGTATTAACACTGTATTGAGTTCAAACTGTATGAACGATAGTGAGGGTATTTTGCAATCCCTCCCACACCAGTTTTGACGGGTTTTTAGAACAGGAGTTTAAAGAACAGCATTTCCTTACCAAATATAGCATTTTCCAACATCTTGATTGTTGCTAACCGCATTGTCCTAACGAGACGCAGCAGCAGCAGCAGTTGCCTGTTTCACTTGCCTTGCTCCAGCACCACTCCTGCTCTTGGGCGAGACGCTGGTGTCACCTTGTCACCTCCATCCCTCACCGGTCCTGTGCTCTGCTGCGGAGCAGGGGCTGGGTTCACTCGCAGCCCCCGGCACAAGCTCAGCGGCACTACCTGCTCAAGCTGCTCTGTCACCTGAACTGCTCCTGATCCTGCCTCCTGATAATCCCATTTATCACCCCAGTGACTGAGTTTAACGGCCAACAGAAGCGAGCCAGCACGAGCTGCGCCTTGCAGCCGATCCTAACCACTTGGGACTGGTTCTCTGACCCACCAAAGAAAAAAATACCCATTACTTTTCCCCAAACTGATTCCGTTTCTGTGGACAATCTTTTGTTCTTCTTTTGCGACTGTCAGCCAACAGTCCAGTTGCTGGTTGCTGGTTTAAATGATGTTAACTCTGTTTTAGAAGACTAGGCTAACACAACTATACCGACAGCTACCTCAGTTGTCAGGGCTGTATAAGTCTGTGCAGGTGACCTAAAGTAAAATCTAAATGATGATGAAAAATGTGTCTAGGCCTCTGGCTATTAAATTTTCATGTATCTACTCTACATGGAAATTAGTATCATCAGCTATTGCATACTTTTCCAGCGGAAGAATCTCTTCAAAAGAACTAGCCAGGAAAATACTTAACATATTATGCTAAACAACAGTAACATGTTATGTGAAATGCAGCACGTGATGTTTAGAATTCATTGTTGTTAAAGACAGAGTACTACCGTAAATTTAAAATTTTGACGGTGTATTTTGGTGTTTAAGAGTAGGCAGGGAGCGTTAGAACTAGACTTACTTAAACCCTCCTAGCTGGGCACTTTTGAACACTCTCTAGCAAAACAAATGTCAATATCTGCAAATAGCAGTATTTTGGAATTGATCTCTGATGAATAGTCCTACCAACAATCCTATCCGAAGGAAGTGATGGAGTCACCATCCCTGGAGGTGTTCAAAAACCTGTAGATGTGGCACTCCAGGACATGGTTTAGGAGGCATGGTGATGTTGGTTGATGGTTGGACTTGATGACCCTGGAGGTCTCTTCCAAACTTAAAGAGTCTATGATTCTACGTAATTCCTCCCTTTTTCACCTCTCTTTTCTATCTCCCTGTAAGATTTCTGAACAACCATGCAAAAATGAGGAAAGAACATGAGCCAGCAGATCTCCCAGCATCACTGACAAAAAAATTTTCATGCTTAAGTATCGCTATAGTAAGAATGTTATAAAATATACGGTGAGCTCTCACTGGCATATCCCAATACCTTCATGCTGTGAAACAGCCCTGTGCTCTCAACCACAGTACATACGGTCATTCAAACCACGTCAAGTATGTAGCACTTAATCAGGCTGCGACGCTGCTGCAACATGGGGCACGGCATACAAAGGTACCAGGCATTTTACCACCTCCTACCGCTTTTCTCTTCTAGCTTTTGTTTGCTTGCTTTGGGCAACATGGTATCAGGTTAGTATCTCTACCATACTACATTATCTCTGTCATACTACGTACTTATTGAAGTCATAAAAATGTAAGATTTATCTGTATGTACTTGTACAATCGCAGTATTGTATCAACATTTTACATGGTGTATCTGGAATTCCTTCTGATTTCTCAGATGTCTTTAATTTTCCGTAGTAATGTAGGTGAGATTAAATGCAAAGCCTGGCACACAAACCTCTGGCACTGCAGTAACACAGAGAGATATGGATTTTTGGCTTATTATTCTGAATAACTTATAAAACATGGGCTTATTTTCTCCCTAAATGCTTACATGATACGAAGTTTCAGTACTACACTTAGATTTTGTGCAAGATATCCACGTACTAGAAATGCTAGCTCTATGGCAAGAGTCTCCTGGTTCTCTCAAAGGATGCGGCATTCTCCTGCGGGCTTGTCCGAGACGGTATCTCTGTCAGTTGATCTCCTTTTGCCACAGAGGGAACGGCAAAAGAAGAAGAAATGAGTTACTGTGTTCACATGGCTAGTGAGAACTTGGGGAAAGGCTGGGGGAAATTCCCAGCTGGTGTCGGTCCCACAGCTCTCCGTGTCACCGGATCTACCCTGAAGCATTGCAAACTTGAGCATATTCGGATCACACGCTGTTTCTTTATGGTTCTATAGATGTGACAGATTTTCTGTTTAGTCCCAGCTGCTCTCACGTTCCTGTTGTGAACCAGATCCTCAACTCGTGTAAAATCAAGGAAGACTGGGCCAAACCATCGCTATGCCAGCTTACGCAGTCTCCCAGCTTAACTCCCTGGACATTGTTGTGTGAGCGTAAAGGGTGCAGTGCCGCTGCGTAAACACACGCAGTAGATATTCTGGTCTTGAAAATGTCAGGAATGAGCTGCCATGAGTAGACGGCTGGCTGGAAGAGGCGTGGAGCCTGCAGAGTGCTCGGCCCGACTGTGATTTATGTTTGCGTCCAGGTACACGTACATTTTCCAGCCTCCACACAGACTCGAGCACTGTGCTACACAGTCACGAGAGATTAAAATTCCTGCACATTTTCTAGAAATATCAGCCGTGCTGAGAAAGAAGCATGGGAAGTACTGTTTGTTTTATGCTTACAAGAATCCTTTACAGATACATATATTTTCTTAGCATTTCGTATTAGTGTGAATTAAAATATTCCATTTGGGCAAAATGTTATTTTAGTTAATTTCCTACAGACTGTTTTCAGCCCATTTCTAAGTGAATGGTGAATAAGTCTTCAGTTGAACACCGTGCCTTCAGATCCTGCTGCTTAGAATAGCTCCCCGCTTCTCAAGTATTAATTGTATCTGGTTATGTTTAAATGTCATTAAAATATGCAGCAAGTGATCTACGGGGATTCATATTCCTACCAAAAATCCAGCCTGCACCTTAACTTCTCACTGCAGGAATCCGGGATGAGTTTTTCCCGCTGTGCTTGTTGCAAACATCTGCCACTTCTGAACACTGAAAAGAGTCCTTGCAATCCAAATTTTAACGTTGTAGCCGAATGCTTTTAAGAGAGAATATTGGTGTTTTATTCAAAAAGTGTTTCAAGAAAGGAAAGGGGGAGGAGAAGAGGTGAGGAAGTAAGCCAAAAGCGCTTTGACTTGCTTTCTGTTATAAAGTGTCTCAGTGAGCAGCGTGCCAAGAAAAACAAAGCGCAGAGCAGGGAGCAGCGGGGAGATCCCGTTACAGCAGCCCAGCACCTCAGGAGATGGGGCTGCCTCTGGCAGGGAGAAGGGAAAGGAGGGGAGGAACAGGGACCCGGCTGCTCGAGCACCCAGCAGCTCCCTTCTCGGGTGGGTTCACGGCAGGGACCCCGTTCTACAGCCTGCCCTCGCATGACGGGGATCAGCGGTCCTTCATGTAAGCAGGACAAGCAAAATCTGGCTGGAGAAGAGCTTTAAGAAATGGGGAAATGGGGAAAGGGAGAGGGCTTACTATTGTCAGAATAATAAGAAAAAATAGGAAAAGCGTAAGTGAACACACATACAGGATTACAAGCTGCCGCATGGGTGGTGTGGCCAGCACTGGTTTTTAGACCCTTACCAATGAGCTTACAATAAGAGGAGAAAAACCAAGAACGCTCCCTCCCCAGCATATGTTTGTATTTTCTCCCCTGAGTGTATTTGTTAGTCTCATTTGAGAAAGCAAGTATTTTTGTCTGGTTAGGGTATCAATGGTAGCAAATTACCCTACTGAGGCCAAGGCAGCAACTCCCTTGTCCCATAAATTTGTACAGGGAATTGGGACAAGCCTACAAAGCCCCTATTTATCACCCTTGTAGGAAGAAAGCAGGGCTGGTAGTCCTTCCAGACAGGCAAAGGGGGAAGGGGGAAAAAGCACGGAGCACACATGAATCAGCATAAAGACAGTCTTTAACTGCCACACGTCAATGCCAGACTGTCCCCCGCCTTGCTCAAGGGACACACGAGGCATCGCTCTTTCAGAGGGAAGATAAAACAGCAGAAAGAGTCAACTTAAAAAGCAAAACTTGTGGAACTCTTATAACCTGTCACACCAGACCTGCTGTTGCCACTTACTGTCACTGACTGCCGGCCGGTCAGGCCAAGTAACTGAGTCAGACCTCACACGTCTCTGAAGCGACACGATTTTGTTACGGGTAACCTGTCAGGGCTATCGCAGGCGGCGTGGGAACTGACCCGCAGCAACCCTGCGCTGCCCATCCTGCGCTTCTGTAGGGGGAGCTGCCAGTCTGCTGGTGACACGGGCTCTGCGCAGGCTGTCAATACCGCTGATGGCACGGACCAGCTGCAGAAAGACTGGCACCTTCAAGGAGCGCGTAAAAAAAAGAGGGAGAACAAGGGAAGTACAGTGGTGCTGCTTCTGCACAGCGGAGATGTGGCACTTTAAGGGTCTTACAACCACAACAAATTCACTGCAGATTTAGACTGCGATAGAGGTGAGGGCAGAATATGGTTCTGGGACCCTGAAGTCCTCCTGCCTAACGAAGAGGAGATCTTTGTCCTGCCCTGGGAGAAACAGGGACGGCCTGGGGCACTCAGAGGCCTTGATGGCCCTGACCAGCCTCAGCTGGGGTCTCTGCTAACCCCACCCACGGGCCCAGAAGTCCACTTAAGCTCAGCCCTGGGGTTTCAGTCCCTTCCTGAGCTGTGCTGGAGGTGTGCCAACCTCCAGCCCTGTTCCTGAGTTGTTTGGACTTCTTGGCTTGACAGTGGACCTGGCCTGCTGCCTCGGCTCTGCTTGGTGATCACCGAACTATCGGTAGGACATGCTGCCATTACTGCCCTGCTTTATCAGTAGTGTTTTTATTTCTAACAGGGTGTTTTATGTTGCTATGAAAATTGTGGTTTCATTGTATTAGGTCAAGAATTGTTGTCTGTTACTGGTTGGATCTCTCTGGGTTTTGGCACTTTGCCTGTTAGGTCGGTTGCATCTTGGTAAGCCCCTTTGCTGAGGAAGCAATAGGCATAAAACTGAGTGGGGAAAGGTTGTATTTCACTGTGGATGAAAAGGCTTACTTCTTTGATCCAGTTCAAGGCCTACAGTTGAGTCTACATCAAAATCTTTTTGGTAGATGTTGCTTCTTAGGTCTGTTAAGCTGAAGATTTCTCCTGAAGTGCAGGCTAAAGCAGCCCTTTCACGTTCTTTGGTTGAGAAGACCGTTTGAGCTCCTGACAAAACTTGGAGCAATTTGAGTTTGCTCCAATTTGTGCCTAGCTGCCTGCAGTCCCAAGGGGCTGTTCGAGTTGCCAGAGATGACTTTGGAAGAACGAGTGATAATTTGCTTAAGGCATTTCCATGAGGTTTCAGTCTAGCAGCTGCCCCTTAAAACTGCTAAAATCATCCTCTTCCTCCCTTCTGCTTGAACAAGGGGAACCATTATGTGGCCCTTGCCACAGGTTTACAGATGAATCTCTTTGTGGATGATAAAATCACTGACAGCGTTGCCAAATACTCCCTGGAGTATCCAGCCAGCACAACCCAGTGTGAATGCACAGGGATCTTTGTTGTGGTTTCCCTGCCATTACGCTGTTTGATGTTGCTGCTTATTTCTGAACGTAGCAAAAACAGCCAGTGCAGCCCGAATGCATTTTCTAAAACTGACTTAGTTTACAACTAATTCTTCAAATCTGTACAGAGACCGTAGAATCTAGTGGTTGGAGTGCAGAAATAAGATCTGATGAACTGGTTTCTAGTCTTGCCTTCTGCCCCAGCATCACCCCTCTGCACCTAGAGATCTCCATCTGGGAAAACATGGGCAACAGCTCTCACCCACCTTTAATAATGGCTGAGATGTTCTGATGAAAAGGGCTTTTAACATATGAAAGACATTAATACAAGTGTATAGAGAGTAAAAGACACCAGCCAAATATCCAGCCTACACCATGATCCAGTCAGAAATACAGTAAACTGTAACGGCTCGCTGCTGGCCTTCTCACGTAGTGCTTTCCAAGGTAACAACACTGCAAGAGAAACAGTCCAGAAACCCAAATCCGAACTCATTACCAAGGGAGAATCAATTATTTGGAATTACACAAGTTAATACACTTCAGGATCAAATAGACAAAAGACTGTTCTGACAAAAAAAAAAAAACCTGTAATCCAAAATACAAGTTGCCTTTTTCAAAAGAGATTTTCTTATTCTAAAAACCTTGGATACAGCAGTGTGAGGAAAGCTTATTGTGTGTGTATATACACTATCCAAATTCTGCTATCAGTTACACTGATATGAACCTGGAACAGCTCCAGTGCTATTACACGTGTCTGAATTGGAACAGACTGTGGCTTGTTAACGAGGTATATACTTCCCAGTGCTGTATACTGCTCTATGAAAGCACAGACTTTTCATTTTTACTGGTGATACTGGCACTTAAGGGATATTTTCTGCTCTATGGCAATGGGTACAATTGTTGTAAATCTCTACTTCCCAATATTTACAGTGATCACCAAAGAAAACTCTTTGGTTGTTTGAATATAGTATGAAGACAAAAAATTTTGCATGTATAAACAAAACTTGGTGGTCAATCTCAGTATTTTTATTAATTTTGTACTGATGTCCCTACCTACATTGGATGATTCATCCTATTTCTTAGCCAGCAATTCAAGGTGTTGATTATTTTCCATAGTAAAACATTGCCTCACACTGGTTTTGCCTCTAAATCACTGGGGTAATTTTTAGCCCACACATTGTTCACTAAGGTAATTTTGAAATTTGAGTTATATACAATTGGAAATGACATTACCTGTATTTTCACAATCCTCAATGAGTACCTAAACTAAGTAGAAGTAAGGATTGATAGATGTTTGCACAATGAGAAAAGCAAGGCTTGCTTATGCCTATTGAGTGCCTGAAAATGAATTTCTTTATAATTAAAAATAATACGAGTGTTGCTTCTGCTTTCATTCCTAACATTCAAACAGTGCCAGCTGTGCTTTACTACATTCCAATGGCACTTTTCATACCACTAAAATATAGCTGGTGACCATGTAACAAATTACAGTGTAGTAACACCACGACTATGCAGCCATTTAGGTCAGGAAACATAAAATAACATCTTAGAAATAACCTGCTGCAACAGCTCTTAGGGGGGTGAGGAGAAAGGCAGTAATAAAGGCTTTAAGAATTACTCATTTTTATTGTATTTTTGCTATGAAATATATTAATTGTTCAACTGTTTTCTTGAAAAGGCTGGAAGACAGGACAGGTTAAGCTCTTCCACTGATATGAAAAAGGAGCTACATATCAATCATCTAATGGTGATTTTCTAGTTCTCAAAACTCTAGTTTTGAACAACCTTGGTATTCTTTAACACTGTGCAATTTGCTCTTTAACACTGTTCTTCAAACAACCTGGTGAAAGTCTGATGGTTTCAAGTGAACTTCACTTTGTTCACTCAAACCCAAAGTAAAATTTTCTGGGCTCACCCACGCTTCTCGTGACCTCTGCATGAAGATAGCCAACGGACTTTCGTACCGACCAAGCCAAGTGCTCATGATAACAGCTATGAGAGGCAACAGGCCTCATAAATCACAGGAATGCACAAAATACAAATGAAAACTCTATTTTCAGAACAACCTATGTTGCGAATACTCTGCATTCATAAGCTTGACATGCTGGGATAGGATTTGAGATCTGGGCTCACTTTCCAAGTCTACCACAGACTGCTTGTATCATCCTGACCAAGTCTATATATCTTGGTTTTAAATCTTTAGAAAGAAGGTTAGAAAAACTCCCCTTCTCCTATCAGGGACCAATACAAACAGAGAGGTTTGGCTGGAGTACATGTACTCTGTCCAGCAGAAGAGAAATGCAAACAACTAGGCCGTACCTACAAATCTGGCTAAAATAATGCACAAAAATTGCCAACTTGACTATTTGCCTTAAGTCAAATAAGATCAGATTTGGATAAAAAGCAGTATCTTGCACCAGAAAATGTCACCCAGTGCCAGCAGTGGAAGAGGCAAGAGCTGAATGGCAAGCTGGATGGAGCTCTGCTCGTGCGGAGCAGCGGAGTGGTTCAAAGCTTCTCTGCTACTGGTGAGGCTGGGGATGGACGAGAAGGCGTCTTTAGGCTGTGAAGCTGGCCGTGTAAGGAAAAAAATCTGGAAGACAAACTGATGCAGCAGATCAGGGATGCACTAGCAGTGTGCATTTTCACTTGATGCACTTATACAATCTGGACATCAGAAATGAGAGAAGGAAGCCGACAAAGCGCGCTATGCTTAATAATCATGGTTCAATTTTCCTGCAGGCCTATCTTGTATGGCTGTGTACACTGACAGAAAAATAACTGACATCTCAAGGAAGTGTTAGTGGTTTTTGTTACAACATACACAACTACACATGCACTGTTCAGGACAGCACACAGCACCACGTAATGGAGCTTTAAAAGTGTAATTTCAAAAGATTTTAATTAAGCCTTAAGCTGCAATGACTTAAATAACAAGCTCACTACAGATAAATGACAGTGGTTTCAAAACTAACATCGCAAATTCACTCTTCAATATGCTCACTGGCCCACTTCTGAAAGCAAACACTACACTATTCAAAGAAAGCAGCTGGTTTGCGTTTATAAAATTTGCATTATCTTTTCTTGGAACTGGATCATCAGCCCTGGGTTAGAAAATCTGGAAATATTTCACTGAATATTTCTGAGCTGATTTCCGTCAGCATGTTTCCTCAGTCTGACTTCAGGAGTAAGACTGACCATGTGGTCACAACTTCTCCTTGATTTCCATTAGCAGAGGTGAATACTGAAAGCAAGACTTGATCTGAAAAGCTTCAGGATGTAGTTCTCAAATATTAACTATGGTAGAAGTGTTTAAATCACCTCAAGTGCCTTGTATCACTACTTAGAAAACACTTGATGGCCACAGGACAAAAGGATTAGCACATATTTATCCACTTGTGGTTTTGCTGTAGATTTTTTCCTTGTTTACAATTTTAACTTGATAAAATTCTGCTAATAGGGTCCCTTTCCTCTCTTACTTCCTATTAGAAGTCATGAATCAAATCCTAGCTGCCCCATTCGCTCTTCCATTGATACAGATTACTCATTAGAAATACCAGTTGTTACCAAAGAAAACACGCTGATCTCATCATGCTGGAATTGTAGGCCGCATCTTCACCAAGTGTAAATCAACCACGGACTTCCACTGAAATCAAAGCAACTCTGTTTATTTTTATCGGAAGAGAACTGGTCCCATGGGAGATGCAACCAGCAGGTGTTGCAGAAAGACTTAACAATTGCAATGGGTAAATATGCTTTTTCTGTATATTTTTTCTTTTACTTAGTTTGCCATTGGGGCAAAAATGAAACAAAAGGAAACAAAAAACCCTTTGTAAAATAAAACAACCAAAAATCAGGAGATTAATAGTTAAAGGCTGGAAATGTACACTTGTGTACCATTCCTATATCAATGTAAGTGTGGTCTATTCTGCTCCTTCAACCCATGACTAAGGGCTTTTGTATAAAAACAAGACTCAGTTCTTCAAACTCTTCTCTGACCTTGTGCAAGTCACAGGCATTAGTCTTCTATAACCTTACCGATGTTGGAAGCAGAAACATTTACAAGGAGACATCAGAAACACAACTCAGGGGCTGTGTTCTTCAGATGAGTTTTGTGCAAACACCTAGCATGTTAGTCAACATCAACACCTAACAGTGACTTCGAGGCCAAAATGCCATTTGTGACAGTTGAAGGTTATGCTGATGCCCATGCTTAATTTTATGTTAACGGTCCCACTAAAATCAGCAGCTGCATAAACTAAGCAGCAGAACTAGGTTCTTCTACAAGCTCTCTGGAGCTACTTGACCATGTGAAATTATGCCCTGGTAGGAAAGGTGTGAAGTATCAGGACTTTAACAGGCTACTACAATCAACAAATACTGACATAAAACCATCTCACATGCTAAAATTGGTGTCTTCACCTGTGAGATGTAGCAAACCCCTTCCTCAGTTAAATTTTGAAGGTGGCTGTTCTGATAGAGCAGGTATATTGCAACCAAGTCTTCAAGTGTACATACTGCAAGAGCCAGGCTCACGGCCCCATGATGATTCTCTATTGGCACAGTAAGGGGAGTTATAAAATGCATCTGAGAGGTTTCTGTGCTCAAAGTCCAAAGAGACAGCTGCAGTGACTATCATCATCATCAATAATGTTTAACAACTTCACAGCTGTTTCCTCAGATTTAGGCTTTCTATGTGCACATGAACCACAAAATGTAGAGGAAGTCCTGACTTGCATTACATAACGGAGAGTTTCATGTATTAGAAAAGGTAATCAGCATTTCTCCAAATCTCAATACTTTGCAAACCTGAAATGGCTTGCATAAAATTATACAGATTGTGTTTACATGTTTCAAATTTGGTAATAAATAATAACCCTTATAGGGGAGTATGATTACATGGGTGGTAAGAGCTAGTTTGAAAGCACAGTATGTTGGGCAGTTAATGAAAGCTGCGACTGAAATAAGCCATTCTGGTCTCTTCTCTGATATCTCCCTGGCAGAGTAAAACAACTTGCTATGGTATCTGCCATATACCTTTTGTAAACTGCTATTACAACTGGTAACTCCTTTTATTTCACACTAACAAACAATGGTTATGTGAACCAGCTAGTGCAATGCGGAGTCCAGTCCAAACCCAAACAGATGATAGCCTGGCCATTTACTTCCATGGAAGTTGGACAAAAGCCATCACTCCTATTCCTGAAAACATTCTGGCTGTGTGTCTTGAGTCAAACGGAATGTTCTTACAGCAACAAACTCCCTTAAATATTTCAGCACAATTGGATTAGTTATTCCAGTGCACTTAGCCCTGGAGACACTGATGTATCCATAACAAAGTTGAGTGCAACAAGATCTCAGAATAGGAAGGACTTTTTCTTAAAAATGTGGCATGAGTATATGTATTTTTCAAGACTCCTAAGGGTAAGATATTTCAAGTCTGCGGATGTATGCATCTATTTTGGGAAAGTACTAAATCATAAAACCAGTATTCTGAAATCTGTGTTCAAGGTGGATATACACGTGTGGTGTTTTGTGTACATATATTTAAAAGTTAATGTAATATATCTGGTGGCCAATAGCTGGCTTATCTAGGGATGGTCATTCAAGCATCTGAGGGACTCTGGAGCTTGACAGTAACCAGACTGATCTTTTGTAATACAGACCTAAACTTGCCTTGTGTTACGGTCTTCCATGAGAAGCATTTGGGGTGCACAGCATTTTTGTACGGGAGATATTTCTCCAACTGGTCACTTCCAAAGAGTGAAACATCCAATGGCTTTGCTTAAGGGGAATGTAAATTACCTGATATTTGTTATCAGAGAGGGTTTCAATAACTTTGACATATATGTGTCTGGATTAATTTTGTTTTCTGATGTAGTATTTTCTTAATTGGCTTAATTCTTCAGTATTTTCAGATTTTGATATTCATTAAATATTATATAATTTGAAGCATGTAGCGATAGTAACAGGGAAACTCAAGGGTTTTACTATGTTATATTCTGTGTCCTCAATTAGTTAGGTCTCCCCGTCAGAGGTGCGGCTATAAGAAGTATGTGACACTGGTCAGTACAGTTCAAAAATCCTCTACACCCGAGGATCAACAAAGGACATTGTTCCATATAAAACATCACTTTCCTGAAATGCTCCATAATCCTTCTGTGTGTTCAGTTTGACAGCACGGTACCACCTGCCTGCTGACTCTTGGGATGTAGGTACCTCAGCCAAACATGGATTTTGGATGCAAGTGTAATTTTCAGGAATCAGTACAGTGCTATGAGCCAAATATTTTTTGGAGGGTGTTGCTGAGAGTGAACAGTTGCTCAGAGAAGACTGCTGTTTACAACCTTTTGTAATAATATATTGCTTTTTCATGCTTCAGCTTTGTTCCTAACACTTTTCGGTAATTTCTGCTTAGTTTAATAATAATTGAGATGTAAAAAGGAGAAGAAATAATTAAAACAGACTGAATGTTCTGGATCATTAACAAAAGTATTCATGGCATTAGTCTAGCATATTTGTAAAAAAAAATCATGGTGTTATTCATTCACTCTAACACACCGCAGTCAGCAAATGGATAAAGAAAGTGACTGCAGACAGAGTTAAATACCAGATCATGCAGGCGCACAAAGTTTCACTGACTTCAGCTGAAAGTGATTTCAGTCCCTGCTTGTTGGAAGTCAGAGGGTTGCATTTTCCAGTTCAGTGCACTTACTGTAAATAAGAATTATTACTGTTCACACAGGACTTGAAAGAATTCCCTGCACTTCAGGGTGGGACTCGCTGTGTGGATTTGCTCAAGGATCTTCCCACATCCTCCCTTTACTCTCCCGTACCACAGTGTCTATATTTTTCTTGGGCTCTGTGAATACAAAATTGTGCAGATATCTGAGACAAATCTAAATGTCTCAGGGGGAAAAGATACACGGCATCATTTCTTGCTCTGATTTCTTCTTTTTGGTGGCTACATGTTATTGTATCTGTATGGGAGCTGGGCATGGGGTGCACTGTGCTGTTCTCGGACTCTGACCTGGAGGATCGGCAGGTGGCACTGGCAGAGACAAGGGTGGAATTCTGCTATTAGAACTGCAAACAGTTGCTGTAAGATGGTCGGAGGAGAATCGGGGAATAACCAACTATCTTTTCTGCCAAAGTGGTATGTTTTTACCCTATGGTTCATTACTTTGCTGGATGATGCCAGTTATTTTTCCAGTATTTTACAGAAAATATGCATTCCTGTGTCTAGTAAGAACCTTTGTATACTTGCTGGGTGACTGGGATTTTGCACAGGCTAAGCTATTGCTTAGGATTGTTAACAAATTGTCAACAAATCCTCTACCATTGTCTCCAGTAGATACATCTATTTCCACCCTAACAGAAGTTAGTGGGGATAATCAAAGTCAGAAACTGCTTGACATCAGTAAGAGCAGCAGAAAATGTGGCCTAGGTAATCAAATAGTGTGCTGTCTTTTTTTACTGAGTCATTAACTATATCTGGATTTTCTTTAAAATCTATTTTCTGTATCAGTTATGAATACTTTTATTCTCTAAGGGCACATTGTGTTTGTGTATCTATATATTTGAGTATAAAGACATGCGTCTCTTATTCTGGGATTGTTTCTATTCTACTCTAGAATTCTCCGAGACACTTCTTTCCATAAAGCACAAATAGGATAATTACAGTGGCTCCAAAAAGACTTCTGCTAATAACAAAATCTTACTCTTCTCCTCTTGCATTAGTTTTTTTATTGTCATAGATCTCTTGAAGCTTGGAGTTACACAAGCATAAACCTTTGCAATTAATAGCAAATCATCACCAAATACTTGCAGTTAAACAATATCTGGTGTTGTGAACTAGTGTACCAATCACAGTCGTATTCTGTAAAACTTCATGCAGAGATCTGCACTAACTTTGCCTAGAAAGGGCTGCGTAGATGCCTCAGTGCCTTTTGAGGATAGCAAAGAACAATAAATCAGGCTGCTTTGGATTCGGTTTTACAACTGGAAAAGATTACGCTGCTCTTTACAGAAAGGAGAGGCTAGCGTTCTGATGCACAGCATTTGATGGTTACCACTCATTTTTGTCATGAAGAAGAAAGGAGCAAATTGTCCATATGCTTTTAAATAGTACTGTCAACATGCTGTATATCTAAATCAGCTTAATCCATTTTGCTATAAATGGAAACCATGCTTTCAGTATTTCTGGTGGGAGTTAGTTAACTAAGTACTAAAACTTGCCAAACTGCATTTTATATAAAAAAGGAACTTCATGAACCAAAAGCAGCGTTCAGCTGCCTATAAACAGGCTTCCAGAAAAACGTATGCCTTTGTAATCACATTGTGATAGTCTAATACCTTGTCTAAAACCCAGAAACTATTTTCTGCATCGACAGCGTTTACAACACGGAGCCTGAAGTCTGCCCTCCTGTAGTTCCTATTTCATATGACTTTATGGCCAAAAACTGGACCAGCTTTCTATCGACAGCTTGGAGTTTATCTGTCAGGTGAACACAAAGTATTTAACTCCAGTCAGCCTTTCTGTGTGAAACAGGATGCAAGAAAAACTGTAGTCCAAAGTAGAATGTAAATTGTCAAATACTTGGCAACTTGCACTGGGCTTAGCAGGCAGCGAGGATCGTCCCACGGAGCTTGGACCGTCTATGCAAAGACAAAGCCATGTTTATTCCAGTGCTGCCTTCTTTTATGGCTGTGGAGGCAGAAACTGCCTGAAACCAGAGCAGAAATCTCAGCTGCACACAGAGCAGATGCTGGATAAGTATTTTATGGCATTACCTGAAGCAAGAAGGCAAAGTAAACATTGCAGGAGGAAAAATGAAGTTTTAAGAGACGGTATAAACTGTTCCTGTTTGGGGAGAACTTGAGACAGACAAGGGATGCTCACGTGAACTGGACTTGGCTGGACAGAGCACCTTGGTGTTCCAGCCCTTAGATTCCTGATACGCTGCAGGTATATTTATATCCCGTGGAGTTTCCAGTGGATTATCAGGTGC
Source organism: Ardeotis arabs (assembly GCA_011801015.1). Taxonomy (NCBI): domain Eukaryota; kingdom Metazoa; phylum Chordata; class Aves; order Otidiformes; family Otididae; genus Ardeotis; species Ardeotis arabs. Next base: position 44,275 of record JAAGAY010131926.1, read on the forward strand.
TTGTTTTGCTTTTGGCTGGAGAGGCCCTTTAGGGGGGAGAAATCTTTTACTATCTGCTTGACAGCAATGATTTGATGGATGTGATTTACAAAGAGGGAGGAAAAAAATGGAGTAAGTGCCTGGAGATGATTGGCAGATGCAGTAAATCCAACCAGTCTTTGAAGATAAATAACGAATGGTGGTGCACAGGCAGCATTATCCTTTCCCTCTCTGTTACAGCATTTCAGCTTGCAAACACTGCCCTTACTTTTCCATGTGTTGTTGAAAACTGAACATATGGTTATGCTCAACAAAAACAAGTCAGAACCGCTGTCAGATGAACGGAGATTAAAACCATAAGAGAAATCTGACCCATTCAGATGCTGTGGCATGAGTGCCCTCCCGCTCAGCTGCAAGCACCACCATCACTAAATGCCAAGTTCCTTCTTGCAGGCTGTGCTGGAAGCACCCTGGCAGTAGGACAGCAGGAAATATTCATATTAACAATGATGTATGATTTCCAAACACTTTCCGCAAGAATGAATTTGGTATTAATGTGATTATTTACTGTGAGGAATACGCTATCACTGCATGGCTAGATGCCTAGCCTTTGTAGGGAAGACGTGGTCCTGGCACGGATGCTATACTCTTTTTCAGAAATTAGTAGCTTAAGTTCTGCAGCACTCCTGATAAACAAGTAAACCCTACGTAACGCGGTTTGTCTCCTCTTTCGCTGCTTGCTTTCCTGGGGGTTTAGCCAGCCTTCTCTGCAGTTCAGAGCTCTCCCTGCCGAACACATTAGGTGAGAAAGCTGCCTCTTCTGCAGTGTTCACACTCCCAATTCCTCTACCAAAAATGGAATTCAGGTGTTTTACAGGACAAAGTATAGACTGCCAGCAGACAGCGAGCCTCTGGAAACCAAAAAACCTTGTCCTCAGCAAGGATTGTTTTAAACGGTGAATACAGGGGTCCTATGTACAACAACTGTCCGATCCAATGACTGCAACTTTTGTCTAGGTGCTAAGCTTTTGTAGAGACATCTTGAGTTTGCTGGAACAGCTGCAGCTCTTAAATCACACAGGGAAGGCTGCTTTGGGGCTTCAGGATAGGCTGAGACGAGCCTCTAACAGGCTGCTGACCCTGCCTTCCTATAAGACCAACTCCTTTACAAAATGAAACTTATCTGTAATAATAAGCATAAGGAGATGACTGCATTACAATCAGAAAGACTTACGGTTGTAGTGCTTTTGAATTATGACTTTCAAGTATTTAGGAAAAAAATCTTGCTTTGTACATGTGCAGTGTATTATGTATCCTAAAATAGTTTATAATTCTGCTATGGGATGTTGATAAACCAGATAGCAGGCAGCGGCCAAAACTATCAGTATACCAATTCAGTGCCAGTATGAGCTGATGTCACCATCTGAGCTGTCTTTTCTATCTGATTTCCATGAGTCTGCGATATGTAATATGCATCGTGCTCCGCTGTGTTAGATCATATGTTAGAGGTCTGTTGTAACATTTGTCAGCGTCTTTACAGAGGAAAAAGAAACCTTAGGAAATGCAGTGAATCACTACTGATGTTTAGCCAAACATGCAAAGCTGGTAATATTTAGCAAGCACTGTTCCAAAACCCAAAGAAAAGCAAAGTGGCTGGTAGCAAATCTGATCTGATAGCTTACATTTACAGAGAAATTGCAATTCTCATTTACAAGAACCAAATCTTAAAGTTCTTTCCTGTTTGTCCAGAGATTTAGGATATCTTTGTTGTGAGAGTTATGATAATATCTTAAAAAAAAATAATCAATTAACATGATTGAAGTGACAAAAGAAGGAACATCACTATTTAAAGAGGAAAAACTCCAGGAAGAGTTGAAAAGCATGACTTTTTCTACACAGCTTTACTTAGAAGGAGCTACAGAGTGAAGCGGCTGAAATCCTTTGAGTCCAAGTCCGTAGCGCTGCTCTGCGCAACGCTCTCAAAGGTTAAGTTGTTAGCTGTCAGCGTTCAGTTACACATCACATCGCTGCTGGGGGAAGGGAGCACTAACTACTCCATTTTTCCAGCTCTGCAGCCAGACTCTCTCTAAACAATTTCCTGCACTGAGCTCACATGAGAGACTAAATTGTTTCTAATACAAGGAATGTAGTTACCCACAACCGATAGACAAATACCTTTTCTTATCACTAATGGATTACAACACTTGACTGCAAAAGCCATTTAAACCTTACAAATGCTATATTCAACCCCCTAACAGCCGGCACGCAGGGAGGATTGTTGTTACAGCAGCTCTTCATTATATCGTGGAATGTTTGCACTGAAAACTGATTATATTTTTTAAAATCAGGAATATAGCTTTGTTTTTATCTACTGTGGCTCTGAAAACTATAGTTTCATGAGAATATTCTGTAGATCCTTAAGGTGTGGACAATATTTGGGCTTAGCAGTTCATATTGACACTCGGCAGCAAAGGCTCAACAACAGCTTACATGCTTATTTGGGGTAAAATGTTCACTCTACTAAAACATCTGAGAGACCTCACCAAGATGAGGGTCCCAACATGATAAATGTTACGGGCAAAAAATGGAAATGTGGATGTACATACTTGTAATCCCCAAACATGTGCAAGTCCCACAGGCAAACTGTGATTTGCCTGACATTATTTAGCTTGGGGAAGGGGCATAGAAATAGAAAGGGCAGATTCAGACCACAAAACTCCATGGACTATATATCCAGGAGTTAGCAGAATTAGTGCTTCCTCTTCTCCTTTTGGTCTTGCCACTTGTATCCCTGTGGAAGTCCCTTGTTTCCAAGGGAAGGAGCTACCACTCTGTGGTCAGCAGGAGCTCCACCTGAGCCATGGTACAGATGGGCAACGCTCTCCTATCTTCTATTTTCTGGACACAGAAACATCTTAAGTTTCTTCACCACACTTTGCTAAATTCATACTACTGATGACAATGAAACTGTTGATGGGGAAAAATGCCAGTTTCTGGCTATCAAACTCCTGAGCATCCAAGACCATCGGGCAGCCTTTTTGTACAAAGATGAGACCCATCTGGGCACAGAACCACTGACCTGCCTAAAGCATAAACTCTGTGCGTGTCTAGGGCTCTTCAACATCAAGCAGTTCTTCCCTGAAGGCACCAGTGGGAGCTGATGCTCAGGTGGTTCCTCAGAGTAAACTTTCTGAAGTGCTCTGGAGGACTCCAGTGCCTGAACTGTCTCCTGCTCACCAAAGATAACTGAATCTTTACTGAGTCAGGCTTAAGCACCCACCAGTCCCCTTCTAGTTCATGATTCTCTTTTTAAAGCCTCATGTCTAGGAATCATGATTTTAAGCGGGAATGTCAGCTTTCATTACAATGTTTAGCCCTTGGAGAAAGTCTTGAAACTGTGAAACATAAGTTCAAAGAAAAATTCTTGCATTACTTTTAGAACATTTCTGATCTTGACTCAACCTCATGACCTTTTGCCATGCTTTGACAACATGAGCTACTAAGTTTGTGAGATCTTTTTTTTTTTTTTAAAAAAAAACCTGCTTTGAAGTTATCTATTTAATGGAATACAACTATTAATTCATCAGTAGGTTTAAAATAAGTCAGTATCTAATTCAGGCACACTAACTCTTAATTCATATTAACTTATACTTGGCTGAAACTAAATCTTTAACCGATCCTTCCATGCCCTTCAAACACTGTCCTAGAAAACAGATTTATTTTTTTTTTTCAGTCAGAGTTGTAAGACCGCATCTATGCTGTGAGGTATTTTTAGCTTCCCAGTGACTCTGGGAACTCTGTGTGTGAAGGGAATGAAGGAATGATCCTGTGATGAGCAAACAGGATTGTGCCTGTCCCTTGTAGTGGCAGTACCTTCAGATGCTGTGGATTCCAGTGTGAATCACTGGATTTGAGGACATGTGGTATGCTCTGCGAATTTCCTGGTCTTAATTAAGTCTCACTTTTATGTTCTTTTATACTTATCCTCCTCAAAATTGTAATTACTAACAGGTTATTTCAGATACATAATTGCATCAGTTTTACAGTAAATCTCCTGCAATTGTATATAAGCAAATCAGTATTTCCTCCTTTCTCATGCATGGCTGCGGTTGTACAGAACTACCTTAACGCACAAACAGCTTTTCCATGTATCTTAACCTAGTATCCATAGTTCACATATTCCTTACAAAGTTGTACCTGGCATAAGTCAACTCTCTAAGTTGAAATATGTTATTGTAGGCTTGTGAACAGTTGCCTGTTTTCCCCCCTCACACACCAGGAGACCAAGTGGAACAGTCTTTGCTAAGCCTACGCTTGAAGGACTGGGGTGGGGGTAGTACCCCTAGACTGTAAAACTCCTCACTGGCAGTTAGGATCTGGAGATATAACTAAAACCAGTTATGTTACCAGAAGTTGCTTAACAAATAGCCATATCTCAGCAAAGCCATGGTACCTTCCCACATGTGCACTCTCTGTATTCAGGTAGAGTACCACGTGGAAGTATACTGGGCCAAAATCATGCTGGAAGTGATGAGTTCAGTGTGCTGGGGAAATGAACCCCAAAGTTTTAACGTGAATTTGTAACCCCAACTGCCTATTCAATGACTACCTAACAGTTTTGGTTGAAATGAATTGGAAAGTTCTGAATACAATTACACTTGCTACCATAGTAATTAAATGACTTGGACAATATCTTCTCAGAAAGGAAAGTATCTGGGGACTCCAGAACTCATTTGAGTTACCACTCCCGTTTCTGACTGCCTTTGTGGCTTGGAGAAACCCACCTTCAGCTGCCCAGATCCACCCTCTGCTAACGCTGCTTCTGGGAGTGCTCTTACCCCCAGGTTACTTTTGTGACCCTGCAGCAGCCGTCCCTTCTGCCCCTGAAACCAGCCCGAACTCAGCCTCAAAGGGGCTGCCCGCAAAACCTGCCTGTGGCAGACGACGTCTGCATCCTTTGGTGACAGAACCCATCGCCCTCTCTGCCCGCCGGTGCACTGCAGAGGCACGTGGCACAGCTGCAGGCTGGGATGTTCCCGCAGAGCAGGCACCGAGGACCCGTGTGGAGTGAGAGCGCACAGGGCTTTCCCCTGGGGATTTTGGAAGGTTGCCGGAGAGCCAGCCCCAGGGCCATGCAACAGGTAAATCACTTACCCAGAGGTTGCCTAAGGTTGCCACCTGTAACCAGCACAACAGAAAGCATCAATTGCATATGTCTGATTTTAAAAAGTCAAATCGAAATGAAATTGAAGGTGTGGCCATCCACCCCAGATTAGGATGGCACTTCTGCTACCATGAAGGAATGGCAGTACGTCCTTAGAGTTTACACTTGCTCAATATACCCATCCTACAGAGATGATGCCTGGCCCCAGCAGTGCTATTACAAGTGGGCAGACTGGAGCACTGAGTCAGCTCCCAGCTTTTCTGGCCAGTGACACAACTCAAAACACTGTTTAGCAATGTTTCTTCCTGTGTTGCAGAACAGCATGGATATGAATCACGGGGTTTTGGTGGGGAGACGAGCGTGAAGCGAGCAGAGCATCCAGGGCAGAAAGAAGGAAATCAGTGAGCATCTCTTCTCTGCACAAAATTCTGTCTACACGGGGGTCTCTTCCCTCCTACCCTGTACCCTGTGTAGTCATATTTAAATTACAGTGAGTGTGAAATGCTATCAGTGAGAACTGTAGTGTTTTACATGCATTTCACAGAAATAAAATGACCATGCAAGTGACAAGGTAATGGCGAATATGGCCCATGGGAAAATTTATCTGAAATAATGGTTTCTTCTGAGTTTGGAAGTCACTGTTACGTGTACAGCACTGAGATGATCTGAGAGTTACTCACATTTAATGACTCTGACTTGTTAGGAGTGGCTGGTCTGGATTTCAATTTCTCATCTGGTTTCTGCTCTCCAGAACCAGCATTAGTGTCCCAAAATGTGGGGACATGTTATGAGCTTCAGGTCCCAGAGTCATCTGCATTTTAGCTATCATATTGCTCCTCTGCAAACCATCTTCCCCGGTATAAATAATACCTACTCAGTAACTGCACTGTCTTGGGTTAAAACCAGCAATAATGTGTCAGTGCTACAGATGACGCGTGCCAACAGATCATTACTGGGTCATGGTTTAGTGTTTTTTATACACCCCCAAATATATTTTCTGAAAACACTTTAATGTTATTTCATTTCACACTATAAAAACTCAGGCTTCAACACAAATGTCAGGCATAACACCACAGAAATCCTTAAATAAACGGCCTTTTGGGGGCAGTTCTGTTGGAAGCAGATTTTTCAGAAGCGGGTGCCGTTTGTTGGAGCCTGCCCTGAACTGTCAGCATACCTTCCCATCGCAGCAACAGCTGCCAGACCGATATAGTCCCGTGCCAGAACGGGAACCCTTCCGAGCTTACGCGCCCTTATCTCGGAAGAGTCTGTGGCTGCTGATACCCAATCACTAAAAATGGCAGCAGAAGCAGTAATTTGGGGTTAATCTAGTATCATGGGCTGAAGGGAAGCTGCAGCCCACCCCGCCCTGCATTCCTTGAACACCCAGATCTCCCTCTGGGAGTCTTAGGTATACAAAGACTGAATGCTTTCTCTATCTGTAAACTGATTCACGTTTTGCTCTTTTTTTTTAAAGGAGTATTATTAATTGCTGTTAGAAAGAGTCAAATATAGCAAGCTGTAGTTGAATACAGAATTCATGGATAAAAATTATTAAAATTGGAATCTGAAGCAGCTGGTAGCACTACTATGGATGCTTCCTATCCATCACGGAAGCGTTGGTATAGCTTGTTTATAGGGTGTGTAACTGCAGGTGTTGTAGCTATGGCTTAAGAAGCATTTTAACAATTAAAGTGTTTGTTTTCAGGACTTCTTTGAAAAGACTCCTATCTTGTCTCAGATTTCTCATTATTTTCTTAGTCTCAAGGTAACTGATTTGTTTCAATCATTAGTAAAATCCCACAGAGAATTTTTTATTAATGACATAACATTTTTGCCTAATTTTGTATCTCATCATTCTTCTATCACTTTATGCTGCTGCTGTAACTCAACTCTGCTGTAACTTCAACTCTGTTAGAACTGTTTTGTGTTACCACTGCTGGTCTGTTCTATCACAACAGAAAAATCTAGTATAGGCATGGTATATATTTTAATACAGGCTCAGCTGGTCACATTAAAAGTGATGGTTCCCTAATCTTTCCCTTGACTCGTTCAGCATATAGTAATATACACAGTGCCCTGCCAATCCCTCTTTAAAATGTGTCACATATTAGAGTTTTTTTTTAGTATTATCTATCTAAACCTTAGTCTAGACAAAGGCACCAGGAAGCTACCACAAATTTCCATCCTTACGTATGAGAGGAGCAGCACTAAAGCAGCCTGGAGCTGAGGATTATTATTGTCTGGGTTTATCCAGCCCTCCAGGGAAGCAGGCTGCCTTTCTGGTTAAGTAACTCAGTGGACTAAAAGGCTGGGGTTCCACACCTGGCTTAGCCATGAAGTTGGGTAAATCAAGCTTCTGTGCCTCGGTTCCCTGATGAGTTGTATCATCACTGTCCTCTTGATTTCGTCCTTCTGTACATTTTTAAATATTTATACTGCACATTGTTTGAGACTGGCACTATTGTCAATGGGGATTCAATTTCCGTGAGGGTCCCCAGGCAATACTAGAGTAATAATAAACGAAGACCCACAGCCTTGGATCTCGTGTAACTTTTATACTGTGGGTTAGAGGTTACGTAGGGCAGAAGGTGCCTACGCTCTCCAGTGCAAGCACAAAAAATGTTAGTCCTGTCTGATCACGCTGTGTGAAATAAGCCCACTGAAGCCAATGTGAGCCCCTACCTAATGGGCAGCCTCATTTTGTTTCTGGTGAGCTGCTTAAATAAACCTTTGGGTTCTACTGCGATAGCTGAATAAGTAAATAACCTTTCAGATGCCCAAGTGGAATTAGTATAAAGCCACACTTTCTTAGCACATCCTCCAGGCATGAGCCACTCTAAGGATGTGAGAAGGCCAGAAATGGAAAGAGCAAATGCTCTTTATCCTAATGCAACAGTTGTTGGAAAGAACAGGCCCGTTGTAAAACTGTCAAATATTTGATGCTTATATAAAACACTGTGTTAGTTACCTTCTGTTGTTAAAGTCTGTTCTTCCATTCATGCCACTCAGCTAATTTCTACATTTAGTACTGGTAGTAGTAACACAAAATTAATTTTAGTAGGTTCTTGCTATTACCAGTATCTAATCATTTTCCTTCTACCTCCTACCACTAGAAAAAAGTGTCTGCTGACTGCAGCAGAGAACATGTAGGAGCTGAAAATATTTAATGTAGGAATTGCTATGTGAACTACTACTTATAAGCAAAAATATTTTTGATAAGGATTTCAGACTGTCTCTGAGTTTCCGAACTGACAATGGACATGGCAAGAGAGAGCCGTGAAGCCTTAACACATGACACTTTCTGATGTCTGCTATGCTTAAGCAGGAATGGAGATGCTCCAGAGCATTCTGACTGCAGAGCTGAGTGGCATCCTTAGCTCAGTTTTTATGCAACAGTTGTGTTCTTATTGTGTCTTGGGCCCAAATCTGCTCTCATCCAGAGGAATAATGAAGACAACAGACACAGGAGCAGACCTTAGAAAATCACACCGTACTGCATCAGGCCATGAAAGAAGCTGATACTGATTCAGATGTAAGACCTCGATACCAGAGCCGGTATCCAGCTGTATGATACGATGGCTCATCCAGCTCTGTCCCTAGGAACCCTTTAACTGCCTAAGTGCAAGCTGAACCTCTTTAAAGCAAAGGAACTTCTGTCCTATGGGCTTGAACAAAATACTTTAAAGCATAAACAAGATATCTGGCTATTGTGCTGCTACTGTGTATTAGATGTTTGTTTGCTCACGTGCATTTTGAAGCAGAACAGAAATAACACTTGCCCTGAGTGCTTATTACAAAAAGCATATAAAAAATATGAGCACAACTTACTGAAACTTCCATCTAGCTAAGTAAGAAATAATACATGTGGCTAAAATGGAAATCTTGGAAAGACTACAACTTTTATGTAGTGCAGTTTGACTCTAACCACCTGTTGCAAAGATTCAAAATAGTTTCCAGTGTCTTTCCACATCCCAGGGCTCTGTGAAAGAGGTCTCTAAAAGGGGCATTTGAAACAATAACACTCCCCACCTGGAAAGGAAAGTTAGTGTCAGCCTTCGTACCAGCCTGGCAGCTGCTCATGTGAAATTCTTTTACTGATGGGGAGAAAATGGCCATTTTGAGTTACAACTGAAATCTTAGTTTTGTTTAAGTGTGTGAAGTGAGAAAGCTTGCCCTGGCACCTGTTAAAATGTATCAGGCATCACTTTGCTTCACTGAACTTACTGGCCTTTACAGGCTAGTAACTGGTTATATCAGTACAGAACAGCCACTGCGGAAACATCTGTTTGCCCAGAAAACTTTCAGTTCCATCTTGAAGAAGAATCAACTTTTCCTTTCTCCTTCCAACTTCCCTCGCATCTCCTGCAGCTGTTCTCCCATGAAACAACAGATCGATTCAGACTTACCCCAAAAGAAGAGATCACAACCGAAAATTACATCCCTCTCAGGGTTACCATAGCAGACACTTTTCTCCTTGCTGATTTGCAGCACACAGGAACTGGGTGTTACACAAACGGGGATGTATCTGCTTGGCCTTGTACACTTGTGCGGTTGGGTTCCCGAGTGACTGAGACCAAGAGAAATGTGTTTGGGAATAAAAGGTTTTAGCCCACTCTACGTAAATTCCTATACAATGTTATCATCATGGAAGCTGAACAGCCAGACAAATAGCAGTGACGTGTAGCCGTTGTCTCTGGAAAATATTCTGAGTAAACTTACACTTCAGTTGACAGCTTTTAAATCTCTTTATCATTTGAGGCTTTTCACTTACACTAAGCTGAACTGCCTTAAAGTAACTGTCGTAACGCTCCGAGTTCAGTAGTCAATGACAATCTGTAGTTTTGCAATCAGGTTCTCCTATTCTGAGAAAATTCCTCTGTTGCTGTTCAAAATCCACAAAGACAACAACAACAACGAAGTTGACTCGAAGGGTACAGAGAAGTTAATCAGAAGTTAATCAGATATGCATAGAAAGTACTGCACAATGCCCCAGAGTAAACAGATTTATTTAAAGGTGATTGTAAATAAAGTTAGGTAAATACTTCAGCCAAAAGTGAATTATAAATTCAACTTCATTCCTTTCACAGCATATCAGCTGCCTTTCACCAATTTGTTTGTAACAATATTACCTGTGAAAATGTCCACTTGTATCAGGTACGTGACCGCTGACTTGTTCCCAGTACTCATCTTCACGTGTATTAGCATATCTCCTTACATGTGGGCATTGATATCTTCGGTTTAAAAATCCCAATTCTTACCCCTTTGCATTAATTTGTTCAACTTAATCTCTGTACTTGTTTAATACTGTTACAGCACTTTCTGTGACTAACTATTATTATTTAATACACAGCGGACTTCTAAACTTAAACTGAAGATGTGTTTTCAGGTTTTACAGGGAGGCTAGAAATACACTTTTTAAAATTGCGTGCAGTGAAAAATACATCTGTTCTTTGTCATTAACTTCCATATTTTATACAAAATAAATACTTTCTAGATAAATTGCTTGTTGAGATCCCAAATGAACTATAAAAATATTGCCTTGTGCTTTCCTTCCTTACAAAAACTGTTCTGGACATACGCATGCTTTCTTTTCTTCCCTTTCCTTATATGTTTACTTATAATTTTCTCCTCTTTTAACTGCACAATAAAGAAATGATGTAAAACAACATCTGAATATATATAGCTTTTATCACAAGATGCTTAAGTGCACAAAACTGTATTAGGTCTGCCTAATGTCCTTCCTCTAAGTGGCTCCTTCTGCTTTAAATTTTCTTACATGTAAAGCTATTCCAAGTACCAAACTGCTGATAAAATGTAACCATATTTTATTGTTCCTCTAGATTTCCACTAAGTTTTACCTATTTGTTTGTTGCTGGTCTGTAGCTTTTTTCCTTCTTTAGAATGCCATTTTGACTCAAACTCTCAGCGTTCTCGGAGTAGGTGGTCTGTAACACTAAACCATCCAGCAATCAGTTTTATGCTTTCCTTTCTAACTCCAGCCCCAGCTTTCTTTTCACAAACAACAGTAGGAAATCCTCTGTCTGACACAGTAAAGGATAAAGCAAAACAAAAATCAGGCCCATTTGTGATTCAGAGATATACTTAGTGCTCTTAATGCCTACAATGCTATGCATTTTTGATGTAATAATATACCTTAATCCAAAGGCTATCTAAATGATAGACAAAGTAATGGTTGGGAGAGAACGATGACGATAAACTGTAGATTTAGAGTTGACCTTGATCTTGAAGTTGTTGAATTTGTACATCCAACCAAAAGTAAATTTTTAACTGTGGAGCTGAACTATAACCTTCTATAAAATAAATTTACTTAGATCATGACCAAAAAAAAATTACATTCAGAGAAGAAAAGTAATTGTAAATAACTTGGACACTTGACAATAAGGCAAAGTATGATGTCTCTCTGAAATCCCAAGGAGTGGTAGAAGTCTGTTGCAAAGCCATTATTTCAGGTTCCAAGCCTGCATCTACTCTGCAATTAATGGTAGAAACTGAAATTTAAAATAAGGAATGGAAAAATGAGTGCACTGTAACAAAGATAATGGGAATATTCTGAAAAGGAAAAAACCTCAACATTTTCCATTTTCAAACAGAAAGCTAACGTTGCATTTCATTTCTTTAAAAAAAAAAAATGTAGTCATCTGTAACAACAACATATGTTGTGGTTCACTATCTGATTTAGTGGACATGGTGGTGTTAGGCTGATGGTTGGACCTGATGATCCTGGAGGTCTCCTCCAACCTAAAGATTCTATGATCTTGTGTCACAAATTTAGTTTGTCAGGAGAACAAAAGCAGCCAGTAATCTGGATGTTATAAACTGAAGAAAGTGAAAGTTGAGCAGTTTACAAACAGGTTATTATAAAGTGGGAGGCTGAACTGCGTGGCTGAACTAAAAATCTGCCATTGTTTTCCATAAAATTCTCCTTGGGTGTCAAATACCACAATTTGGATTCTTCAGTGACTAGTTAAGGTTTTACATACTCAAAGGAAATGTAAAATGAATTTATCTTTCATAGGTCAGTGGATGTGCTATCTGGGGATTATTTTCACATCCTTATAGACTCTAACACTCATGAGTGGTACCCAAGACCCTAGTTTTTCTTATTCTAACAAATATATTTAACTTTAAGCAGATGAGTAGTCCCTTTGGCTTTAGTAAAATGAATTCCATACTTAAGCATTACCACACGTTTTACGTGTTTAGGTTTTTTTCTCTCCTGTAGTAGACAGCTCATGGTAATACTACTTTCATTAGGGGCAGCTTTATCCCCAGGGACTCCTGCTCACCTACAGATCATACTACAAACTCGCACAGAACCTTCAATAATAGTTACAATAAATAGTTCTACATTTACTTTTTATCATTAGAGAGAAAAGGTTTTACAAATGTGGCCATCAGTTCTCATAAACTCACTTAGTGAAATCTTCACTGCTGACTTTAGCCAGACAAGATTTCTGCTCTAGCAGATATCAAATTAATTGGGCTCTATGCTCATTACTTCAGGTCAGGACTTGTTTTTCCATTTTTAGCAGCTTTTAAAATGTCCTACTATCCTTGGCTACTTGCTTACTGAAAGACATTTCCTTTGAGAAAGGGCTTGCATGGTTTGAAATGTTGTGGTCTGCAGTTAACAACTCCTTGATTAACACATCAAGGATAGATATAAACAAAGACATTCATTCTTCCAGTGTGTTTGACTTATATACTTATTTCTGTGGCCCTTTTTTTCCCTGCAAAAGATGATGTACATCATCTGATCGCCTAAGAATATGAATGACTTTGTGTGATTATTAGTCTGGTGGCAAAAAGCGGTCAAGACCTTTCCCAAGACCTCCACATTTATAGCCTTAATTTGCATTCTTCTACGAGGATAAGTAAATTCTACCATGGTTTATAGCTTCACTGGCGACTCACTTTTAAGTAAGCAGCCATGATAATTGCATTTCATCTTGAAACTGCAGAAAAATACTTTCTAATCAGTTAAAAGCTTTGGGGCTTATTATTTTCCAAAGGCTTTCTAAAGGAGGGGAATTAAATGGTTGCAATCAGACACAAACTAGTAGTATGGGCCAGACTGCAATCCTTGTTCATGCTGAACAGAACCTCAGGCTACGGAATAAACCAATGGAAAGCAAATTATTGTTAGGGTAAGTTTTTATTCAGGGTAAAAGGGAGAGAGTTAGTGACAAGTGTATCATCTTAGTTCTGACTGTGGGGTTTTGATTCTTTTGTTCTAGAAGTCTTATTCAAACTATAACACAGTACTCAAAAGTAAGCGTAAAGTCTAAGCAGGAGACTAAGTGCATCTCAAATCTGGAGGACTCGGGCATGCTACTTTCCCCGATTCCTCAGTTTATGCATGCAATTAATTTAATCCCAAAAGAAACTTCACAGCATCTCCTCAGCCCCCTAACTCCTCCCTTTTTCTGCCTGAGATACATTACTAAAATGTTTCTCGTTAATCTAATGAGTTTGGTTGTCTAACAAAGAACCACAGCAGAGCGTCTGGGGAAGGCAAGCTGGGAAAACGAACTGAAACGCACAGCGTCAGCCCAGTGAAAGTAGCCTTTAACAGCCTATAAAGCGCGGAGACTTGCTAGACCCCGCAAGAGGCTAATATATTATCTCTTGCTCTCTTTGACACCCTTGCTCATTCCTGTGTTTATTACTTGCTTCTAAAGTCAGCTGCTCTGCAAGCCTGCAAATGCCTTCTGCAATGAGAACTCCACCAAGAGGGCCAACAAACTCGCTTTTTGCTAAACTTAGAAGGAGAGGAAGAGAGAGAACATTTTAATTAGCAGCAGAGGGTAAAACTGGCTAAAACTGAAGGAAAAGGTTGTACTTGCTAGAGAAAGGTTTGTAATAGAAACAGTCAGCAATTCCCCTGCTGCAGAGGAAACTTTGCCTACAAAGCTTTTAAGAGGAAAGAGGGAGGCCAAAATGAAGGGAAAACAATGAAAGGTTAGATTAAAAAAAAAGCATCGGTATGTACTGGCTCCTTCAGATACAGGAAGGAATCAGAGAGCTGGCTGTGTGAACTTTTAAATTAAAACAAGAGTTGCTAGCAGGACACTCATGAGCTGCATCTGAAGACAGTTCATTGCTTTATGTTCCAAACTGTCTGACGCTTACCACTGCTAAAGGCAGGCTGAGAGAGGCCAGCTTGCCTTCAGTCTGCAGCATAAGAGGTGCCAAAGCTCGTACTCTGAAACGAGAGCTAGGGATTCCTGACAAACTAGCAGGAAAAGGCATACATCACTAGCAAAGAAAATGGGAAAATGCCTAAGTAAAAATTACATGGATTCAGATTTTGTTGCAAGCCTGTGGTTAAGACAACTGCCTCAACTCAAGTGAGTGATGTGCCCCTGAGAAGTGCAGCTCCCAGGGCTTTCCCGTGTGCCGATGTGCTCGTTAGTTTAGCAACATTTCATCTTCTATGATGCTATCGTTACCTGGCTTTTGTTTGGATTTGGGATGATCTAAGCTTTAAAGAGTTTGATACACAGCTTTTTGAAAGAACATAGGAAGAATTTTTAAATGATTCAAACTATAGACACAGGATTTCTTTAAGACTTGCTATATACGAATGTTAGCCTTGACTCTGAATGAACTACAAGGGAGACACAAATAAATATGCAGTCAGTGGGGTCTCCTCATTAAACAAAGATTATTTTTCTTTGCAAGAAATTTGCACCAGAAAAAAGCACTGCACAGAAAGGGAGTTATTTGTTCTTAGGTTTTGGCAAATGATTATAAACTTCTATACAGAGTACAGATTCACACACCTACATTAGTCCATCAAACATTTCTTAAAAAAAAAGTGCTTAAAAGTTTGTATGAGAACTGTGGTAAAAGGAAGTAATTGTAAAAATGTAACATAAATGCACTGCTGTCCCTGCCCCAGCTGCTCTGGTCAGCAGACAGGCTGCTCCTGGGGGGTTCTGGTTTACAGCCATCCTCAGCCGTACCTAATTCAACAGGTTAGACTTCATCCTCACCTAGAACAACATGCCATGGGCTTACAGATCCGTTCCATCTCGGTCTTTTAGGCTAAGCAGTACTTTACTCCGCATCAGCAGTATTCTGCTGCTGCACAGACTCAGCATTTAGGGAAGAGAAAATTTCCTTTTTTGCTTCAGGGGAAACAATTAGCAACAAAACAATAGTGCATCTCCACATGCCACACAGGAAGAATAATTTAAAATTCCAAGTGTTCTGTGTTTGCAGATCAGGTTAGATACTCTGGGATTTCCAGTGAATTAGATGGGACCTGGTCTGAGCCAACAGTGTGCTCAGTTCACACGTGGCATGGCTGCAGGAGTCTTACTTCTCACCGTGACCTTCTCCTTGTCAAACCACAACGTATCTCCATCCAAAAGTATACTCTCAGAAATATTGTAAGTCCTAAAACCCACCACAACTTCAGCAACAAAATATTTCTTTGATTATCTTAAATACTATCTTTTGTCCATGACATAGCTTCACACTGATAAACAGTAACAGTTTGAGGTTGCAAAAATAAAAATAATCACCCTGTTCACTTAACTCATGGAAGTTCTACCTAGAGCCTGTTACTATTTACAGTCAGATTTTGGTCTTTAAGAAGAGAGGATTGTTAAAAGAAAGAAGAGAAAGATTTTTGTTTAGGAATTGAGTTAGAGGAAAAACACTTTGGAGACCATTGCAAGGGTGGAGATCAGATGATCTCTGCATGTTTCTTTAGGAGCAAAAAGAAGCTCTGCAATTCCAAGCAGTCATGTGGTATGGCAGCTGCTAAAGTTACTGCTACTTTTTATGAGAGCTGGCCAGAGCCAGAAGAAGGTCTGCTTTATAAGCAAGACCTTTTAAGAAATAAACTAAATCTTCCTGAGCTGGGAGGCCTGCAAAATTGAGAGAAGAACAAGAAAAAACCAGCACTAAAAAGTTATTTCTTTCTCCCCTCCCCGCCATGATTCAGGAAACATTTTCACTCTCCCTTCCTGTTGCTGATTTCTTTCTCATATTCATAGAATCATAGAATGGTTAGGGTTGGAAGGGACCTTCAAAGGTCATCTAGTCCAACCCCCCTCTGATTCATCCAACCAATCAATCAGATAGACACTATTTACTAGTTTTCAGCTCAAATTCTGGCTCAACCTCATGGCCCAAAAGGACTATTCACAGGCACAAGGTGTAGGTGCTTTTATTCACCCAAGGAAGAAACGTGGCCCTGGGCTACAGGCTTTAGGTGACCCTGTGGGTGAGCAAGGGGGTTGGACCAGATGATCTCCAGAGGTCCTCTCCAACCTCAACCACTGGGTGCTCCTGTGAAACATCTAACGATTTCACTCTATTTGTTAAACTTGAAGATGGGATTTCAAAATTACTAATGTTGTTGCGATATTTTACAGGACTGAGCACCTGTGGCTCATGCCTTTGAAAATCTGTGCATAAATTAAATTGGATCCTAAGCCAAGCTTGACCATGAAGCTCTGTGTTGCATGCTTTTGTGTGCTCCAAAGTTATGGGGATGATGGCAAAAAATACAAGAATAAAGGCAGGTACTTCCAGATAAAATTCAGTACACTAGAGACCAGTCATGACTCTTCATGTGTCATCTAATCTGAGTTTATCCCGGATTAATTCTGTACTGCTGTTAAATGGAGCACATAATTAAGCTGTGGATACTGTGCTGGGGTTATGGATGATAACTGTCAGTGTAAAAGGGTGCACAAGAAAAGCCTCCTATAGAGTATACTCTTCCTGAGATCCATCAGTCAAGTCAGGCTATATAAATTAATGTTTTTTTTAAAAACGATTATTTTAATACCAAGCTTCGGTAGACTATTAAAAAGGAGCTTGCACCAACAAAAGATAGTTTCCCATATTCTGACTCTTTTTCCACCTGCTTCACACAACTGAGGTACGTCAGATGTGTAATTTCAGTTGCAGATAAGATGCCTGCACCATTTGCACTGTTTGTGAATCGCGTGGCGCAGAGCACAGTAATCACCTGGTCCTTCACAAAATAACTGTCTCCTGCCATGTACGCAGCGGTGGGATGTGTGTCTCTACCCTCTAGTGATCTACACACATAGCCTGTTTGTACCACTCCTCCTTCTGCTCATAACAAACTCTCAACTTTCCTTTTTTTGATGTATTATTCCCCCATTCAGTTTTTAAAACCCACATTCCACTTTCAGAGATAAATTCCCTTTACAGATATGACTTTATAGACAGAAGAGTCTTAAAAAATGTTTCGCCACTATATGAAAGCTAATATAATACAAATTTACTTTAGATAATAAAATGCATAATAAAGTCTTAAAAGCAACAACCTAAATACTATTCTGATTTAAAAGCCCCAGTGCCAAAGCAAAAAATTCCCAACTACTATTATTGTCAGCCCAGTACCATTTGTATTTATGAGAGTCTAAAAACTTTACAAGTCCTGTAGTTGCACTTTGTAGTGGAACATGAAATGGCACAGTTATATTGTTTTAAAATTTATCAAAATGTCATGCATGAAGCAAAGCAGCAGTCAACAACGTTGAAATTAACTTCACAATGCTGGTTTTCACCTCTTAAGTGTTTAAAGCACAGAACTGCGGTTAATTGCAAACGGCTTCCAGTTTTTCATGGTGTAAAGAACAAATTAGGTAAAGGAAAAAGCCTTTTGTACGAGAAAGAATATGAAACTAATGCTGTTATTGCTGTACAATTTGATATAGAAAATCTGAACAACTTCTAATGAAGTATCCTCATTTTCCATGTTTTCCTGTTTGTAATGTTTCATGTCTTCTCATAAACTAACGTTTAGCGATTTTGAAAAAAGAAACAAAACAAAACCCCATACCCAACACCGGAATATTTTGTTTACTATCATGGCATAAGACCTTATTTGTCTTAAAAACTACAAATACCACTAATCAGAAGAGAATTTGTATTATACTTCTCACTAGAACAGATTTCAGTTCAGTGTCTGTATTTTGTGCATAGAAAAAGGAGGAAAGCAAGGCACTTGTGGGAAGAAGGTATGCACGCCACACTGTTCCGAAGAGAAATCCCACTAACAGGATAAACCAGGTCTGAGCGGCAGGACCCGCGTCTGGGATCCCCAGGAAGATATGGTCACTCAGGCATTCAGTATTTTTCACATTTGCTGGACAAATTTTTAATTGCAGATGAAAAGTTATGCAAATTTTACTCAAGTGCATTTTGAATAGCAATGGTCTGAGCTTGCTTTTTTGGCAGTTAATTTGCACTTGCTTTATGCGTATCTCTTAGTACAACTGACATGGTAATGATGCATATGTGCTAAATTAAGGATGATTGTGTCTGATTACTTATTATGAAACAAACAAAATGTGTGAAAATAGCTGATAGGATATTCTGTGTGTTTTCTCTAAAAAGATTCAGTGCATTCATTCAAAAATCTAAAAATAAAACCTAACAGTTAATCATAATGGTTTGGCTTCAAATGTGGAAAACTGAACAGGAGATGATTTAAAATGCAAGAATCGTACCACATGTGAAAATAAGATGAAATTGTCCCATTGTTATATGGTCTACATGCATCCTTTTAAAAAAAGGCTTTGTTGGAGTCTGACACATTTCTCTCTGCTTAGCTACAGGGAATACTGAGACAGCTATTTTTCACTTCTTTGAAAGAGTAATAATGCATCACACCAAAATCTAGATTTCTCAAGTGGTTTGTATTTTCTCTTCAATGCACGTGTCGTACCCTGATCTGCAGCATCACGACTGCTCCTGCGGCTGATGAGGTGACGGGCCAGGCTTGTCCTCCGTGCAGGACAACCGTCCCACCACGCCATTCCAGGGAGGGAACCACCTGCCCTTGCCTCGGCCCTGAGCAGCCTGGCAAAAGGCAGGCTAGGCACTGACCCACAGCTGTTTTATCAAAGTAATGAGCACAGATTGCTTTAGCAGCAAATGGTCAAGGTAGCTGAGGGAGAATGGATGAGGTATTTCATGAGCTACGTGATCAGGCAATACTTGAGTCACCTGAGTGAGTCTCTTGCTTAATGTGAGGCTTGACAGGCCTGGAAATCATCAAAGTGGTTTGTATTTCCTTTCCCAGTCCTGTTCCTCATGGTAAACAAGCTAATAACCACACTGAAAAGAAAGAACTTTTTGACACAGAGCATATGCTATATAATCTGTGACTTCCACTGTTTTTTAAGTGTTATAAAATGCTCTCCTATCAGTAGAATTTTTCTCCCATGTTTTCCATCTCTAGCCATAAAAAGTTTGATGCAAGCGAATCTGACCTGGAAAGCATGTTCTTCATAATTACTTCTCTTCTTTCTCAAGAGCAATTTCCCTTTTAATTGTGCAATTCCAACACAAACATCAACAACATTAATTCCTCTGCAGTGACTGTGGATGCTACATCCCAGCCTGCTCCAACTGCAGAGCAGCCGGGCTTTCACCCTCCGCAGACATTTCCCCGTAGCAGGGACGTCAAAGGGTTTCCATGGGGTACAAGCTGTCCGTAGAGAGGAACAGGGATTGTAGGTTGTTTCCAGAGCTGGGGCTCTGGAGAAGACCCACTGCTGGACGAGCCTCCATACGCAACTGATTCCAACAACAGGCTCTAGGTGTGTCCTCCGTGTCCAACTAACTGAAGTAGTTTTATGTAGAGCAGGAATGGCTGCAGCCACTCTGCACACAGGTGAGGAACAAGGACAAAATTCTACAGTTAATCCGTTTCCCCCTCAAATTCAGTGTGAGCAGAGCTCACAAGGGATCCCTCCGTGCCCACCATGTGCCTCAGACACCCCAGCAATGTTTGCCTTCTGGGTCAAGCTAAAGATTTGTGCTGCTGTAGGGGAAGCTCTCTCACAAATACACCTGCAGCATCTTTAAAGAAAACTGATATTTTTCCTAATTCCAGTGGCAATTATTTTCAGATTTGTGCGCGGTAGTCATGGCCCGCATCTCAAGAGCACTGAAGGTTTTACAGGACAGATTTTACATAAGCTAAAGACTGATACCAGGTTGTTTTCAAGCACCCTGTGTTTTAGCAAGGAAGGCAAGAGCAGAGGTAAGTGCAGGGTGGAGGGCTGTGTGCAGAGGGAGAAGGGACATGGACACCATAATCCCAATTAATTTAAGACGTGTTCTATTCCTGAGTTTAAGGCGGCTTTTTTGGGGGGTAATTTAATTACCTCTTTTTCATTCAGCATGCCCTTGAGAGCAGTATTCTGAGCTTCCCTAGATTCAAAATGCCCACATTATGCTTAGGGTCAACATGCTGTGGACCTTTTAAAAAGAAGAAAGAATAAGGTGACGTGGAAATTTGAGGGGAACTCACACCGGACCTTTGCAAAAGTTGCAGCATGAAATGTGCTTATAACGAGCTCTGCAGCCTACTTAGCAGTGAAGAGGGGGGTCCATAACACTAGAAACAACATCACTTGCTTTGTTTGCAACACATGTTTTCATCCCATCCAACTTATTTTTCTTTTTTTTGTTCGTGGGAAGGACAATAGGTCAGTTTTTAGTGTAAAAATCCTTTTGTACCTCTTTGGCTCATTCTCTTTTAGCTCTCTGGCTCATTCCCTAGCTTCCCCTCCTCCCTGCTACAGCTTAGACTGTAGTGCCTGTATGAAATCAGGCAAATAAATTTATGAGAGGAAAAAATGCAGCGATAACTAAGGCTGCCTGTTTTCATTTACATTTTCCTCTTAAGGTTGTTGTTATTCCCTTTTGACCAAGCTGTGGGATCTGTGTTTTAGCGCAGGCATGATGCTGCATTGTGATACCATTAACAGATATGGACAAAGGGTTTGGAAAGTTTTCTAGGACCATAAACTCTAAAAAAAGCTGACTCTGCTATAGCTGCACTCACTGCCCCGTTTGTTCGCTCTCCACAAATACTCTAACGTGCTTGCATGTCCTGGCAGGAACTTGAACAGCCAATTTTAAGTCACTGTCTGAAAATGTTTTCTAGAAAATTAATTCCTAAGTGTATGTAGCTGCACAATAAATCTTGTTTGCGAAGCTGAACTCTTCCATTCATCAGAATGAAAAAAACTGTTTAACCTACGTGCCTGTCAGAGTTCAGCTAGTGCTTGCAGGAAGTTTCCTGCAAGTAGCTATAGGCTTAAGTTTATCCTGCTACAGCTGGCATAATTTTAAAAAGTGCTCACTAGCAAATGATAATTGAAGGCTGAGTTCAGTTAATAACTTTATTTACTGATTATTTGTGGAAGTCTCCTGTGAGCTGTCTGTGAGTGGTGATAAGCGGAACAGGGCGCACAGGGCAGCGACAACCGTGTACTGACAAGAAAGCCGGACTGGTGATACACTGAGCCCTTTCAGCCTGGAGACTCAGTCTTGTGGAAAAACTAGACCCCATCGTGCTCCAGCAGGCCATGTAAAATGTTTCTTCATTTATTCATTCACTCAATTTTAAAGCCATCCTTGCCTGAGCAGCAGTTTTTTCTTAGCAGGGAAAGTTATGCCATGTGCCTGCTAGCGCATCCTTTCTTGCCGTTCTTGTGTGGCTGACGCACTTTCTCTGTGCTGATCTGATTTTTCAGAGGTTACGTGGTTAACACAGCTACCAAATTCATTTTGCTGAAAGCCACCTAGCCACCTCGTGTGAGCAGAAAGTGCCTCTACCAGAACAGCACACACACTACAGGGCGAACAGGGAACCCACAGCAAAATTACAAATTTTGTCTCTACATTTACAGTAGAAGAATATTTGCTAAAGAGTTTCATTGTTCTTAAGTGTAATCTGTGAAGAAATCCATGTAATAGAAAAGCAGCCTATAATTTGTCGCAAATGAGTGTGCTTTGGGGAAAATCAATCACATTCACTAAGACGTGTTCTCAACTCCTAAACTAATGATCCTTCCTGTGAGCAGCATGAAACACCGGGCAAGTCCCAGGTGGCATAAATCCTCGAGGTTTCAGTGGAGCTGTGACAGTTTATACTACCTCAACAGTACCCTAATTGTGCTTTAAACTTCTTAAGGCGGCAAGCAGTCAGCATCTCAAAAGCCTCCTTCTTTCTAAGAGTCCAAAAACTAAACAAAGAAGTTTACTAGTTAGAGAGAAGAGAATGTCATATTTAATTTATAATCTTTCAGAGCTGATGTGCTTAAAAATAAAAACTCTGAAAATCTAATTTTGTCTTAAGAAATGCCAAGCAGCTGTGTAGAAGAGGCATTCATGGCTGGGACTTGAACCAACTTCTGTTAAGAGAGGAAATTAGGACCATTTCGTTACCCTGACAAAAATGACATCTATGAGAACAGTAATTCCTTTGCATAAAAATCAATAGTTTCAGCATGTTTTTAGCATGGCAATTCACTATGGAACATCTTAACAAGAAATCAGTAAATCACTAGTACTGCATTAAATCACCTTTGAATGTCTAAGTACAGAACTGCATGAAAAATACGTGGTCAAACCAGAGAAAATCTCATAGTATCGCTGCTGCCTCACTTCTAAAGCAAAGGTGAAAGAGCTGAAAACAGATACAGGTAAGAAGCGTTGGTTTCCATAGAGCAGTTACAACCAGACCAAGATCCAAGTCTTTAACCCAAATCTGACAGGAACTTCTGGAAGTTGCTTCCCGGTATACTTCAGATTACCCCTTCACAAAATAAGGATAATATTATTCAACAGTGAGGGGAAATTAAGCAGTTAATAGCCCTGACATGATCTTCACAGTCCTCTGTAAGCACTAAATATCATCATTATTTCACAGATGCTGTAGAACAAAATACAAGGGAAAAAGGCTGTTTCTCTATTTCTGTTACATGCTGCTTTGAAGACTGAGTAGCACAGATCAGGCAATATTAATCTTCATCGATGTCTTTAGCAGTAGAAACATGTACTTCACAGGGGCATTACTTATGTCGATGATACACAAAGGGTCAAAAAATTGCTTTAACGGAAGATTGAAGACAGTTCTTAAACCTGATTAACTTCTTTGCATTTAATCCTCTAAAATGATGTAGAACAGGAAATTCAAATTCAAATTACTGAAGGAAAATATGTTTAAAAATGTTTAGAAATTTTATCTCCGTATCAATTTGTCAGGGGATAGAATTGGCTGGCAAATATCAATATAACAAAGTATTTGCTATCAGCTATAAACAGTACCATGTATGTGTCTAATTTATCCTGCCTAATCCCTGCTCAGTAATTAGAAATGTTGTGACAGTTCTGAAAATGAAAAATGACACTTATTTTATATGTACTCCAGAATGCATCCACCAGAAGATCCACAGCAAAGGAACATTTTCCAAAAGGAAATATAATAATTAATGTTTCACTTCATTGTAAATTCTCTCTGATGGATGCTGGAATTAATTCTGGAGATGTTATGCTTGGCTTATATTGGAATAAGAGTTCTTTGGGAAAGAGTCTATTTAAAATAATGCTGGTGATACATGAAATCTTAATATTGAATGAACAAGTCAAGTTCTAGAGAGCTAAATTCAGTTCTAGGTAGTTGTTACCATCTTTCTTTACCATTTTTCATGCTTTTGAAAGCAAATGTGACCCACTGGGCTGCTCTACTCTCTATGCAGAGTTCCATCTGAGTCCTCCAGCTGTGTCCTGCCAGTTATAGCTAAATCTGTAAGTGTTTTTCAGCCAAACTGCCAAAACTTTGGCAGTGTGAAGATTATAAAAAAAATGCCACATTACCTAATTTTCATCTAGATCACTTATAGGATATTTCAATTATCTAAGATAATAGGATTAGTATGATAAAGCTCACTTAGATGCCTTGGTGCCAGAGGTATCCCCTTTTCATCTTTAACCCAGAGGAGGGTTAGATATCAGCTTAGCACGCAAAAGATAAATTGCACAGAATACAGAATGAAACAGTTGCTTTCAGGAGCCGATGTCCACAGTACACGTATTTTGAGGGCTCTGTATCACAGCACTCAAGTGTAGTTCTATGACTTGGATGCTTGCACTGGCTGAGGTGCATTAAATGAATTAATTTTACCTAAAAACAAAAATCCACTTGGAGGCTACTCCACAATGAGAATCAAACACCGTTAGCTGGGCACCATTCAGACACTGTAATCCAAACTCGGATGCTGATGTGGAGGCACCAAAAGTCAACTATGGGAAAACAACGTGCTAAATTTACATCAGCACTTTGTGTGTATTTAGAGGTGAGAACAGCAAATAAGAAAATGAGTTTGTGGTCAGCACAACAGGAGCTGCCAACACACGACTCCGGTGGGTCTCTGCTACCCTTGGTGTGTTATAAATGCAACGCATCGCTCTGGTGTCTTTATTCTGGGGTTTTCTCTGGTGTGAACACTTAACTTGGAACTGTAGAAAAGATCCTGCACAAATGTTGCTCACACAAGCATCACTCAGGCAGGAGACACAGCCAAGAAGCACAGCAGGAAAGCTCACCCAGCCTGTTGTCTTCTGTGCTCTTCTCAGGTTCTCAGTGTGTGTCCAGTACAGCAGGACTGAGCTGCTCAGCCTGGCCTGCGCTAACGTTGCCAAATACTAAACTTGTGCAGACATGGGGCAGTAAGGAGAGTAAAAAAAAAAAGTGGGGAAAAACTCCCCAAAAAACACGAAGGAGAGAGGTTTCTTGCAACAGAGAGCAGATGCTGCAGAGCCCGCGGAGGTTAGCTGCCCTTGTCACCTCGCCGTGAGCGAGGGTGACCTACAGACAAACGCGGTTACAGACCGAGTTAGAGTGCCTACGCTGAAGGAGACTGAACCCAGCTCGCATGGAGAGACGGGGGCATTTCCTAACTTTGAGGTATTTGATTTTTCCAAAGTTTTGGTTTTCATACAGTTGTTTGGTTTATGTGACTGTACTACTTCAGAAACGGATGTCAGCTTTTCAAATATGCTTTGGGGAAATACATCCTTATGGGAAAATTTGCAGTTCAAACAAAATTGCACAGTTCTCAGAAAATTGTCCAGACCTTTTGGCAATTATGTTACATCATATATATAGTTTAAGCAACTCTGGATCATTTCACGGCTCAGCTTCTTATCTTTTTATAGTTCTGCTACTGTGGCTCCATTCTTTCCCATATGAAGAAACTTAATTAATATTTTATATCCTTACTAAATTGTGAATACAGTTTACCATAACAGTACAGAAAATAGCAAATACACATTGTCCCCTGCCAACAGAAAATCCTTAACAGCTGTTTATTGCTCATTTGCAAAACATAAGAGCAATGGAATTCCATTACTTAGAGAAACTGGCTGTTCCATGATATCCTTGGCAACAAACACTGCACTTATCTTTTTGAACAATAGACTCGCAAAGTTTCTCCAGCCTACAAAAATAAGACAGTGAAGAATACTTTTTCTTAACTGTAAAATGCTAAACAATGGGAACTGACTCACAATCAGCTGCATTTTGTTTCATGAAAACTAACCTTTCTCTCTCTCCCCCTCCAAAAAAGAATTTGCTCACTGCAAATTGCGAGAAACGTTTCAAGCAACCATCTCTTTCACAGGAAGGGCTTTTTATTGAGGTCAAGACTTTGGCAAAATGAGAAGAAATTCAGACTGCAATCTGAACTTATGAACAACACTGAGAGAGTGACTTGGTTTATAATAAACCATACAGAAATTGCAGAGTAGTTTTTTTTCTAACTGTTCAAAACTTGGTTTTAGAAACCAAGAAAAATAAAATCATGGTTTGCACCACAGATATTTCACATATGGTTTTAACTAAATAACTTACAAGTTTCCAATAGCTTTAAAAAGAAATGTCTATGGCATACCAGATAGATGCTGGCTCCTCAGAAAGTCAGGACATGCACATACCACCCATAATCTGGTTTCTATATTTAGGTAAGGACTATACCTAAAGCCATGAAGGTCAGCACCGAATCAAGCCAAGCATATTTTACCAGACATGTCTTCTAGACAGTGTTTACCGCGGTACATTTCTCCTAACCCCACACTAAACATCATGCCATTGGAAGACCCGAGGTGGAACTTGCACTATTAAAAGAGACTGGAGAGTGTATTCACATACCTCAATAATCCTGTCATGAATCTGCAGCCCTCCTTCCTTAGCAGCAGGCCCCGTGTCAACTATTTTTGATACAAAAATTCCTTCGCTAGATGAACCATCTTGATTGTCCTTTAAGGATGAAAAGGAAAATATATTATTATACCTTGAACTAACTCTAATTTGGCCTCAGCTAAAACTCATCTATGTCACAATAGTGCACGTAATTTGAAAGAAATATTCTTATCGATGTCTTAATATGGAATTACTCTGCTAATGAGAACATCCGATATTCCCATTTTGAAAGATTAAACAACCAGGAATGGACTGCCATTAGGTAAATTAGTTGCATGATAATCATCTTCCTTTGACTTAGGCCAGCTCAGCAGTAATTATCATTACAATTATTCTTAAGGTAAAACCCAGTGAGACAGCAGCCTGCTTGCACATCAAACATAAGACAGCAGTGCATTTTTATTTTTAGTTGCACAGCTCTTCTTTGGGAGGCTTAAAACTATGAAAAACAACTTATACCTAACAAAGTATTTTCATATTCCTGTGTATTGTGTCACCAGCTTCTACCAGTGCAGAACAATGTTTCAGAAAATTGAAAAACTCTAACTATAAAGAAAGAATAACTTTCAAGTAAACTTACTAGGAATAAATCACGATTGTCAGATTTCTAAGCACCCAAGAAGTAGTTCTGAATACTTTCTAAATTACTAGGACAAGGTCTAATCCACTTCTTGATCTAATTAAAGTAATATGCAGCAGCTCCAGCCAACAGGCATCCAGAAAAAATACATTAGTGTGTGTACGGTGCAGGAAACATCTGCTGAAATCACAGAATTCAAAAGGAGGTTGTTTAAGTTACATCTCTTCACCTGCACAGAGGGCTGCTTCATCTCTGGTGGAAAGGAGAGCAAATAACATTTTCTGGAGGAACTGTAAAGGGCCCTGAACTCGTGCACCACCTTCAAAGCAGTACGGTCTGAGAGATACCACAGGTTTAACCATTTTAGGATTGACACCGCGCCAACATTTGTGTCGCTAGCTGTGACGATGTGCAAGAATAAACACGTTATGAGAGAAAAGACACTACAGTTAACAGACATCCAATATAAATCCAAATATAAGCTTTGCTCTGAAAGAATCCCAAGAGAACCAAATGCTTGTCAGCAGCAGTTTTCCTCTAAGTGTTGACCTACATGCTTTTCCCAACTGGAAAGGGCAAACATATTTTAACAATTAACATACCACGCATGGTCGGCCACCAATAATATTAAATCCAAGAGAGCCAGAGTCACGATGAAGGACCAGAGTCAGTGCTTTAGTTTCTTCACCCTACAAAGAACAGATAAACATATTCAAAACATCTGTGTGCATTGCTAAGTAGAATAGATAATACTTCTATCCGGGTTTGTTGGGTTGATTTCTTATTTTTTTTCCCCCATGTAGTTTAGAGAAAAATGTTTAGAACAACTTTGCAGGAGCAAAGTCAGCAGCTCCCAGCCTCTGCGCTCCAGCCACCCCACCGTTCTCCAGCAGCGCTTCTCTGCGAAACCCACCCTGTAAGATTTATGTGTATTTTTTATTGAGATCTACAGTGCGACACTTAAAAGCAACAGAAGATATTTATATGTAATAATGGTTCCTGCAGCTACTTGACCTAGTCATATGTGACGTGTTATGTAAAATACTCCATGTTTCCAGTAGTCAAATTCCTGACTTTTCCAGTGCTTAAGGGTGACTGAATCTTAGGACTGCATTTTTATGGTGTTTCTCTCTACTGCTAGCTACATGACATTGTTTTAAACACCATCAAACATGAAGTGTTATACAACAGAAATTCTCTGGTGAGTTTTAGAAAACATAAAACAAAACTGCTACAAATTCTGCAAAAAGCCTAGGATGCCAATTGCTATTCACAGCGCCTGCCATGAACAGTTTTTACTAGCGAAAAAGAAATCCTCCATTGCTGAAAATCATTATGTTAATCCCCTAAATATGAAATTCTGCAGTGAACAGTTCTCTGATTGGACCACAAAGATAGGACAGATGTACTATTTGGGGGAGTGTGCAAACACGACCTGTTATCCTGTCCTCATACCCCAGCTTGTTCCAAGCTCATACAAAATGCCCTTTATGACACAGTGATGCTACTTAGGTCTGTTAGCCTTCCCTAAGAGAAAAGTAAGTGCATGCACTATTAAAAACAACCAAATCCTCACAATGAACTAACTTCAGTCTCAATCAAGTGGCTGTTATTTACAGCACAACACTATAAAACTATACAACAGCAGCAGAACTCTACAAAAAGCCATTTAAAAAACAGGGTTTTTTTAGAAATCAGTATAGGATCCATATATTGTGCACCTACAGATATATATAAACCTTGCTACCCCCGAGATCTTTTTCTTTGTTTTATTCAAAGGGTGAAAAAGTTATAAACACAAAAAAGTCTGAGGAAGTTATCTTACAAGTCTGGTTTTCATAACCAATTAATGACAAAAATTACAACAGTTAGGTTGTAATTCGATGCAGATGGTTTTAGTTTGTGCATTTTTCTTCTAACATGTCAATTTGAAGTTGTCAATCAAATATTAATGTCTATTAAACTCATGAAAAATGTCAGAGTAATCCTGGATTACTCAATTACTCCTACAGATCTGGGGATGATAACAAAGCCCAACTCCCTGCCAGTGTAAACTGACAGAGCTCCACTGGCCGCACGCTTGGAGCTCCACCGCAGGGAGCTGCACCAACATGCTCCACCTGAAAATGTGGTTTACAGTTTTGCCAGTTTGTGATCATTACCTTTCCTGCAGGTCAAAAAGTAAATAGACTTGGACCTGATGCAGAGAAAGGTGAATAAGCTCCGACTGATTTTATCTGAATTTGCCTACATTTGGCATCAGTGAGAATCGGGCACCCAGAAGAGGACTGAAAAATGAAGAAAAGGCTATTTCCCTCAGGACCCAGACCTCAGACAGGATTTCAAGGAACAAATTTCCAGTCCTACGAGACCACTTTCAGGGACCGGTAATTCAGGCTTTGAAATCCAAGGACATGCCAGCGCCACTGTTGACTTCCCCTATTATGCCTTTTTAAGAAGGCAAATCAATTAGAACAATCAAGAAACAATTACGACATTGCTCTCAAGACACTTTCAGTAATTAAAGTTGAATGTTTTCATTAAAGCCTCCTTACGTGGTGGCTATGATCTGATGCTTTTATACCTGGTAGAACAAGTACTAAACAGGTGAGTTTGAATGAGTCTAAAGTTGGGGCGGGGGGGAAATGAATGCAGTTTTGTAGGTACTCCTGAAAAACGTCCACAGGGACTTTACAGAAACTTTCCAGCCAGTTCTGATGGATGTGTAGACTGTCTCCATCTTCCCCGCAGCAGCAGAGCCGTGTTACAGAGCACAACCCACTGCAGAGGACTGATGCCACCGCCTGCGCCTAACCGCCCCGGCACCAGGGAGGCAGCAGCGCGTTTGCTTTAACCCTTGGTTACTTTTTGCAGATTCACATCTCAAGTCTTAACAAATTTCTTTAAGAACCTTCTTCGCTTCAGAAGGAAGCCCCAGTGCAAATGATTTTTCCAGGGCTCTGCCTTTCTTTTCCCCTCTAACATGTCTTGCGTTCCAGCGAAACAATCATTAAACAGTGAGGTAACTGTGGAAATGCGGTGGCCAGCATCCAGCCCTGCCCCGTCATCTGGTCCAGCAGCAGACCTGATGGTTACCGGCATGTCGTATTCCCACAGCTGAACAGAACTCTCAAACCTAATTCTTGAAAGGACTGTACTTCCCAGCCGAGTAATGTGGAGCTAACAGACTGCCTTTCCCTTTAGATACTGGAAGACTCATTTCTTTGGTAGTGCTGTGGCTAGGAAGGTCTCTCTTCATTACGGGAAGCACTTCAGCTCCTTGTTTACCGGCCAAAGGGCTGCCAGGACCGGCCCGGCGGATCCTGCTTGGGGACAGCCCAAGAAAAAAATATCATCTTGTTTTTACAGGACTTAATCTGGCTGTTATACAGCCAAAACTTGTGTTACCATCTCCACAGAGGTATTAAACCAGAGATCCTAAACATCAGATCATAAACCTGTTCCTGTATGTCTGACACATTTACTCAAAGCCGGTCTCTGCCTTTGGCGGTCAGGACAGCAGAAGGGCTTCCACCACAGGCTGCAGCCAGCACCATGAACTGCTGCTCATTCTCCCTTACTTATTTCTTCCCAAAGGACTTTGACAGCCGTGTACATAAAGGAATGACCAGAACAGCTTATCAATAAGGTGTGAACAGTGGTATGTTTCAGCAAGGATTAAGCACTGTTTGAATAGTATGCGGTTTTTCTTGATTATTTAGACTTTGATGTTTCAGGATTGACATGTCTGATCAAAGGAAGTACTAATTTTGAGTAAGACACACCACCTTCCCCACCGCTCCCTCCTCAAACTCACCTACAGTAACCCTCACCTCTTCCCACCAAGGAATAAATAGTTGCTCTCTGAATAAACCTTCAAATTTGTCTTTGGAATAAGCACAGATCAGACATCCAGTAAATACACATAAAACTAAAATGCTCCCTCAGTGGCCAAGAATACACGTGGAAAACAACTGGAGTCACTCAAGGCACATCTATTTGTTTACGGGACTTACAAAATTGCGAGCTATTTACTGATTGTGTGTGTACAATACACATTCTGTGTCTTCTCTCAATATACTTACGGCAGTGTTATAAAATTTCAGAAATGGGAGACTGAAGCACAGGAAAGCTATGTGATTCAGATTCATCCAGTATCACAAAGGAAGTCTATGCTAAGGCAAACCCAGACCTGGGTCTCCAAAGCTGCTGAAAAGGTTTGCCCCAGCCAAAACACCACAAATTTGGGTCTTTCATGAATGGCCTGATGTCCCTCAACATCATAGTCTGCCTTTAACTAAGCATTTAAACAGAACTGTACGTGGGCATTTTTTCTGTTTTGACTGGAGGATACGCCATATGATTTATTCTAGATTGGTTCTACATCTCTAGCAACAAGCAGCCACCAGGCAGGGAAGTCAGAAGATCCTTTTTTGTCATCTGCTGAGGAGCCAGAACATCCAACAGTAAGTTTTGCAAACATCACACCTAATCTACAAACCCAGTTTGTTAGTGCAAGGCCTACTCATGTTTTAACACAGACTGAACAATTACATCTTGCAACAAAACACATGAAATATGAATAACGATCATAATTAAATAACGACAGCAAAGGCGCTGCGTGCTTTGAATATGCAATTTTGTCTGAAATTGAAATTGGTTACTCCAGGTTATCACACGCATTATCCATGTGTTCAGGGACCTAATCCTTAGGCAAGCGCGTACGCCCGGCTGAGTTACGATCTGCAACACGCACCGCACAGTCTGCGCTAGCGTCTCTGAGAAAACAGCCCCAGAGTAAAACCTTGGAAGCATGCCACAGCCCAAAATTGGTAAAGCACCCCCTGCACTAGGTGATTACCATGGGTCTTTTAAAAAAAAGAAAACAACTCTCCAGTGCACAAAGATGCAAGTTTCCTGATTGTACTTCTCTGGGAGCTGGGCAGACTAAAGCTGTTAGTATTGGAAAGCTGCCCAAAATGCTGTGAAAGACATGTAATTGATTGACCGCTAGACCACGAGTCTGTGGTGACATGACACCTTCCAGCTTTCTGCAGATTAGGCGCTGCTTCAGAAAACTGTATAACAGCCTTTTGTAATACGGCTGAAAACAGGCACAGTCGTCTCGGCCAGCTGCATCCATAAATTTGACAAAAAGTATTGCTGGAAACTATGTTCCACGCACATTTACAACTATCTGAAGTAGCACCTTCCATCCTATAGGCAGCTCGCTACACTTTACAGAGCTAAATAATGCAAAACTAACATCATCAACACTAGCCACAAAGAAATGAAGGAGGGGCAGCGTGAGAATAAAGGTGTGCTGTTAGGATCGGATCGGAGACGAGGAGGCAGAGATCCAGCGAGACGGTTTCCGGCAGCAGGATGTGTGGAGGGCTTTCCTACCATCGGCAATGTGAGAGGGAGCAAAAGCTGTGGGAGCAGAAAGCTCTGCAGCGTACCACTGCAAAGTACAGGGGGCTGTAGGAAAAGGAGGAGACGGGAGAGAAGGGTCTTGAATCTTAACATGAATGTGAACACCCAATTTCATAGTTTTACTCAGATTTTAACCAGCACCACACCCAGTATAGCCAGAAGTTAAAACAGCACATTTAGTATTAAAATATTCTTTCTGTTTCGAGTTAGCAAAACACAATGTGTTGTTTTGCCCTGGATTTCTAAAAAAGAAAAAGGAAAAAAAAAGGAAAAAGAGACACTCCAACATGAAGTTTTGTTTCCTTTTAGATTCTCAACATTACCAAAGGTGTGAATACAGACGTTTGACAGTTTTGAACAGTTTAATACTGCTGTGTCTGTGGTAGCACATTCCAGGTCACGGGGAGGACTCAGAATGTCTTCATTTAAAAGATAATTGGCTTCTACGGCTTCCCTCGCTGGGGAGCCTCATTCCAATTAAAACTTAAGGATTGTTGTAGCTCTGGCTTTTGATTCTGGTCATTTTATAAACGGTCTGAGGGCCTGAAGTCAAGTTAATTTTTCTCCTCCTAAACTGAGCTTTTAAAGAACTTTGTGTGACTCTGGAAAAAAAAAAAAAAGACAAGTACACAGCAGACGTCTTGTATTTGGGCATGGATGTCACAAAGATGATGGCTTCAGCTGATGAAACAGCTGGCAGGGTGTCCGAGCTGCCTAACAGTTAATCCTAAAGACTGCATTTTGCAGGAAGCCATATTCTGGGAGGCTAGGTGAGGGAAGGGTCTGGAAAGCAGTGGGTCACAACAGCCTCTTCCAGTTCACTCCACTTTGCCTTACTCCCGGGAGTCGATTTCTGGTGCTTTAATATAATTTCCAGCCCTGGAAATTCCAGTTTTTGCTGTTTAGAGGTTTCTTCGGGGAAGGAACCAAGGGGGAAAAAAAAATAGTAATACCGTGACCTTGGTATTTTGATGGGTGAGCTGCCATACGGGGTCAGATCAGAAACAATACAAACGTGTAAGGAAGCCGGGACGTCAGGGCTATTAAAAGCCAAAGCTCGGCTGCTTCAAGGGACGCGGGGCCGGACGGGCTCCTCAGGACAACACCCGCTCACAGAGAGCCCCCCTCACCCCCTTCCGCAGAAACCCGCCGAGACACGGGCGGGAACCCGCCTCGGCCGCCCCCCCCCCCCC